>LWEC01000430.1:0-27807 GCA_002116305.1 Penicillium italicum | reverse complement strand
AAGTAAAAGATAGTAATTTATTAAAATAAGTTAGTATTTTATCTATCTAATTTAGGTAATCCTTAGTAGAATTATACTAGCGTAGCACTAAAACTAGTACTACGACGGTACTATAGTACTTAGTGCCGTAGTACCATATAATAGTACCAAAATTGGCTTAGTCCCGCAGTACCTTATAGCACTATATTATGACGATCTGGATTGGGAATGTTTGTTTCTGGAATTCTACTAGGCGTTTCCGCCTTAGATGAATTTTGCATTGTTTGTTTGATTACTTAATGCGATAGGACCGTATAAAGGTTCCTATCTTATTGTTACCTTTTTTCCTTTCTCTTTCTCTCTTTATACTTAGTATTCTTATTAAAATATATTCTTTTATTTAAAGAACTAGCTAGTAATATAATACTAAGTACCACTTTTATTTCCTTTAAAGTAGTACGACTATATAGATTATCATTCTTATTAATCTTAGTCTAGCTTTACCCTACTTTCCGTTTCTTAATACCGGATAAGCTAAGATTTAAATCCGAACCTAAACTCGATATCTAACTAATTAAAATAGTCGGACCTAAACGAAACCTATCTACTAATCGCGGAAGATAGCCTATTACTATATATAATAAAGAAGATAATAATAAGTAAGAGATAGTTACTTATAACCTAAATATCCTAATCCCTAAACTATAGAGACTAGTTAGTACTAGTAAATATAATAAAGATAATAAGAATAGAGAAAGCTCTTTTATTTATAAATAACTATAGAAGACTCTAACCTATAAACGGTTTTATAAGCTTATAAAAGAATATTAGAACCTAAAGAAGAGAGTATAAGAACTTAAGGATAAAATAATAGTTTTATACTCTAATAAGATTAAGACTAAAATTATTATTAAGTTACTTATACTTAAGTAAGATAAGATAATTACTTATTAAGACCTAATAGTTTATAAGAGAGGTAACCTTATATTTTACCTCGTAAATTTATAAAATTAAGCTAATATACTAATTATAAAGACTAGTTTATATTAAAAGACTATAAAGATATCTAACGCCTTAATACTTAGCGATAGTAAAGAAGTCTAATTCGAAACCTAAGAAACTATAATCTAATAAAAACTTAAAGTAAATACTAATTATTACCTATTACTAATATATTATAAGCTTTATATATAAAGCTATTATAAAGGAAAGGCTTAGCTATATATTATACCCTAAATAAGTTCTGATTCTAGTAATCTATATCTAGATACTAAGGATATAATTATATATTTAAAGACTATATTTATAAACCTAAATTAATATACTAAAGCCTATACTATATACTATAAGTTAATAATAAAACTAAAGGATAGTTTTATTAATTTCCTAGCTAAGTTTATATAGCTTACTAAAGAGGCTATTATAATTAAAGAAAACTATAAGCGTAATTTATATTTAAAGCTACTATACTTATTATAGAGCTAGGTAATATAGGTAGTTAACTAAGAAACTATAATATTTAAATCTTTCTCTAAGACTTATTAGAATATATCCTATAAAATTAATCTTTAGTAGGAAATAAAGGCTACTTCCTATCTATAATCTACTACTACTATTAGTAGAAATATAAGAATAGGAATAATAAAGTAAAGTTATATTCTCTATATAAAATATAAAGAAAACCCTAGCTTTAAAAGACTCTTAAATTCTAAGTATAATATTCTAATAAAAGAAGGTTAATACTTTAACTATAAGGAGTAAGGATATATAACCTATAATTATTAAAAGAAGAAACCTATTAGTACTATTACTATAATCTACCCTTTTCCTTATATTATTAAACTTAATAGAGAAGATATCGATTAGGGAAAAGTTAATACTTAGGCTAAGTCTCTTACTTAGGTAGATAGAAAGTATTACTATACCTATTAGATTTATAGAAGTTAATTAAAGGTCCTAAAGATAGTTTAGTTTTTAATACTAAGCTAATATATAATAGATATTCTTTTTCTATTTTAGTATTTAATAATACTAGAATAGATAGATATATATTCTTAAATTAAGGATTAAATATTCTCTTTAGTAAACGATTTAGTTTAAAAGCGGAGAGCGTTCGATAAGAGTATCCTATTTAAGGATTTAATAGAAAACTTAGTAGGCTAATAACTTACGTTATTTTTTTTATATTATATATAGATAGGAGAATATAATAATAAGTCCTAATATTAATTACTAATCTTAGGAAATATAATATAATTCTTAAAAGGAAATAGTTTATAGATAATAATATCTTATTAGACTATTATTAATACTAGATAATTTAACTAGGTAAGAAGATACTTCTTAATAATATATTAAATAAAATAGTAGTACTAATACTAATTATTATTTTTTAGAAACTTAAACTAAACTTAGATTATTAAGTTAATACTAATTAAAGAGACTACCTTTTTATCTAAAAGGAATTAAAAATAAAGGATAAATATAGATATATAAAAGAATAATAATATAGATATTAGTAGATTAAAGAATATTAGAAGATAAATTATAACTTAAACGATAAAAGTAAGATAGTAATCTTAAAGATTTAATAATAAGATATATCCTTATTAATCGATATTAGTATTATTAGAGGTATTAGTTTTAATAGACTCTATAAAAAAGGAAAGACTAATAAAGAAGTTAAAACCTTTATAACTTTACTCTATAAGATCGATTATATTATTAATATAAAGAGTATATAGATTTAGGATCCTAAAACTAATAAGATCTTAAAGACTCTTCTAAAGGAATATTATAATCTAGTAGAAGTCTTTTTAAAGAAGAAATCCGATAAGTTACTATTTTACTAACTAAGTATAAATTATAATATTATTTTTAAAGTAGAAGTATAACCTAGATATTATCCTTTTTATAAGTTATTACTTAAAGAACTAAAAGTAGTAAAAAAATATATTCTAGAAAATCTTAAGAAAGGATTTATTATCCTAAGTTTAACTTTATATATATCCCTAATCTTAATAGTAAGAAAACCTAATAAAGGACTCCGATTTTATATTAACTTTTAGAGATTAAACGTAATTACTAAGAAAGATTACTATCTTTTACTACTAATTAATAAAGTACTATAATAGATAAATAAGGTAAAGATTTATATAAAGTTTAATATTTAGTAAGGATTCTATTATATCTATTTAATACTAGGAGTAAAGGATCTTACTATATTCTATATAAGATATAGTTCTTTTAAGTATAAGATAATACTATTTAGATTAATAAATAGATTAGTAACTTTCTAAAGATTTATAAATAATATTCTCGAGGAATACTTAGATAAATATATAATTACCTTTATAGATAATATCTTAATCTATAGTAAGAATATTAAAGATTACTAGTAATAGGTTAGAGAGGTACTCTATTATCTAAAGGAAGTAGGATTATAAGTTACCCTATTAAAGTTAGAATTTTTAGTATAAAAGACTAAGTTCCTAAGGTTTATTATAAGTACTAATAATATAGTTATCGATCTAAAGAAGATTTATATAATATAGTTATAGATAGTGTGATTCAGAAAGGATCGCATGGTTTTTAATTGAAAGGGGCTATATACTAGTTATATGTGCTAGAATATAGGTATCTATATATGCTAGAGTGGTATACCAAGGCCCGAATCGGTCCGTACGGTATCCTATAATGTCTAGGTACGTAGGTCACCTACCGATATAAGCCCTACGGATCTTATCCTCCCCTACTAATTCGGAACTAGTCCCTAGTTCTTTACTTTAGTCAATCAAAAACCTATCTAAAAGTGGCTTCTATAGAGTCTGTATAGAGCCGTTCGTAAGCGGCTTCCTATTTAAAGGAATATAGTAGTAGTGGCTTTATTAGGGTATTCTAGCTATTCCTCTATAAAAGGCCTCGTTTACTACCGTTTTAGTATAAGGGTATATAAACCGGTATTAAGGACCTAAGGTTTTAATAATAAAAGAAATTCGTTATAAAAATAGTACTATAGCTAGTTTTAGGGGGTAATCCCTTCCTTTAGTACTTTATAAGGTTTAAATAAGGGGGTTATAGATAAAGAATAGGGCGTTTCCTATAGTAAAATGCCTAGTTTATATCTAAGTAGTCCTTACTAGGACCTTAATTTTCTCTTATATAAGACCCTTAGTAGTCCCCTATAAATTCCGTTTACTCTTACTTCTTACCTTTTACTTCTATAACTCCTTACCCTACTATTAACGTAGCCTTTAACGCTATATTTTATCCTTTTTTAGTAGGGTTTTATTAATTTCGGTCCTTATAAACCTGTATATATACTATATTACCCCGTTCTAGGATAGTAGAGCCTTTTTCGGCCTAAGTAGGGTACTAGCTAATATTTCTACTATAGTAAAAATTTTCTTTCGTTATATTAGATCGCGTATAGCTAACGTATTCCCGTTACCCTAAGTCCGCGTAAGTTAGAACCTATTCTAGGTAGTACTAGCTATATAGTTTAGTACTAATATTTCTTTATAGTCGTTATCTCCGGTCCTAGGTAGCTATACCTATCCCTCCTATATTATACGTACCCTTTTTCCCTAGTTAGTAGGCCTACTTTAGGCTTACTAGGCCGTACGATATTAGTAGAGAATCTAACTATATTAAAATATAGGCTTTTTAAGCGGGATTTTATAGTTCTAGATAATAACGAGGCCGAACCGGAGGCTAAGGCCCTTAGTAGCGATAATACTAGTACTATTAGGGTTAGTAAGGGTAGTACTACGGCCCTTATTAGTCCGATCGGAGCTACCCCTACCCTTATACCTAGTATTATTATACCTATCCCTACCCCTATAGGCCCGAAAACCCCTATCCTAGTAGGCTTAAAAGCTCCCGTTCCTATAGCTCTGAAAGCTCCTATTTCTCCCCCCGTTCCTACTAAGGTAGCTACTACGGTTACTAGCGATCCTAGTCCTACGGTATCCGTTTAGAATGATCTAGACTAGATTACGTATAAGGTTAACTAGGTTCTTAACTATATATAACCCTATTCCTCCTAGCTAGGTATTTTACTAACCGTTCGTAGTAAATCGGACTAATATAGCTATTAATAGCTTACCTTACCTAGCTAGTATAGCCTGTACTAGGGTTAACCCCTAGTTTATATATATAATTCCGGCCTATTTATCGATTAACTAGCGCCCCTTACGTACCGAAGCCTAGCGTATAGCCTATTTAGGTTTACCCCTTTATTCTATAGTTAGCTAGTTATACGGCTACTAAGCCCCTATCGGAGGTACCTATATTAGTTATACCGCCGGATATAGTCCGTTCTTATATTATTAGGTCCTTTTTCTCCTATCTAAGGGTAAATCGGGTATTTAGTAGAGTTAGGGTTATATAAGCTATAACTATTTATTAGGGGGTAATAAGTATTCGTTCTATCCTAGTAACGGCTATATCCCTACGTAGCTAATTAAACTCGTTCGGACTTATAATCCCTCTAACCCCCTTCTATAATACTCTAATATAACTACTATAGAGGCTAAGTAGGCCGCTATAGCTACTATTCCTCCCTATACCACTTCGAAATAGAGTAAAAGGAAGGGTTATATAGCTTCTATACCTAGTAGTATAGCTCCTATTATTACTAGTATAGCCCCGATAGTAGCTAGTACGGCCCTAACTATAGCTAGTACGGCCCTAACCGTTACTACTATAGGCCCTTTATAGGCTAGTTTAAAGTATAAGGCTAAGGATAACGCTAATAAGGGTTCCTTAAAGAGGACTAAAAAGGGAGCTAATTTAGCCTATATAGCCCGTATAGAAAAGAAGTACCCTAATATACCCGCTTCTATTCCTACGGCGCCTAAGGTTAGGCCCGATTTTAACTTATACTAGTATCGTACGCCCTTAGCTAAACCTAGTATTATATATATAACCGATACTCTTAGGGCTGTTCGTAGCTATACGGAGCTAAAGGCTATTCGCGATTAGGTCGATTTTAACCTTCGCGCTATAAAGACTACCCTCTTACCGCTTAGTAAGATTACCGATTTAGATATAGAAGGGGCCGATTCGGATAGTAAGGGATTAGATAATTCTACTAGTATATTTACTAGTCTAGAGTAATTTTTCTTTTTTAGAGTATATCGTATATAGGTATAGCTAGATAGCGTTTTCCTAGTCCTATTTACTATTATAGGGGCCTATTTAGCCCTATTTTTTTTTCTAGTAGTAATCGTTTCTTTTAGTACTATATGGTTTTTACGTACTATCTATAGCCGTTTCGGCCTAAATAAACTCTATTATTCTATTCTACTCTCTTATAGTATACTTCGTAGTTAGTAAACGGACTAGAATAACGACTATAAAGGGGTATTCTAATCGATCTAAACCTATTTATACTAGTTCTTAATAAGTATCCTCTATTAATTCTTACCTTAAGGATATTATCGAATTTATATTATCCTTAGATTTATAGTTATTCGCTTCTAAGTCCTATTTATCTATACCTAGTAGGCCTAGTATAGGCGTATTTATACTACCTTCTTACTATTTTTTCTTATAAACCTATACCTATATCTTAGTAATTAGGTACTTAGTAATAGCCTCCTTCCCTATAAATTCTTTATATGTCCTAGTATACTTAAATTCCTTCTATTCGGCCCTTATAAAGGTTAAAAGGTCTACGTATATTAGTAGTAGGGGTTTAATCTTATTAAGGATCCTTTATAATTCCTCTAGCTAGTTAATTCTTACCCTAGCCCTATATAATACGGAGCGTCCTACGGGTAAAGCCTATATTTTAGGGTTTTCCCCTACGTTCGCGTCTATTAGTCTTATACCGTTAATAAGATTCCTTAGAATATATCCTTCTAGTTCTACTAGAGCGTATATCCTAAGTAAGTAGCTCTCTAGGATCTAGTATAGTCTGAACTAGGTATTCTTATATTTCTTCTTTACTTTATTTCGTATTAGGACCTATTCTCCTAGTTTAAAGCTTATTTTTATAACGGCTATATTACATATCTACTATTTCTTAATTACGTAGATAAGTAGTAGCTCGTTCGCCTTTAATTAGGCGTCTATAAGTCGACGTATCTCTCTATCGCGGCCTCCCCTTACTATATCTTTAGCTAGGGTATTACTATCGGTAAGTATCTAGGGCTATATCCTATATATTAAGAAATATAGGCTATACCCTAAAACTATATATTCTTAGATATAAGTAGTAAATACTACCTATGTTAGGTACTTATCTTATAGCCTTATAGGCTTCCCTATTAGGTATTTTATAAGTATTTAGCCTATAAGTCTATTAAAATTCTCTACTTTCCTATTTATTCGTAGGTAGTAGGGTATAGTTATACGGTATTAGGCTTTAACGATATCGATAAAGTAATATATAACCCCTAATAGGAGGTTTAGGCTATTATCGGAAATTAATTCGTTAAACGCTCTATAGTATATATAAATATCCTAGTATAGGAACTTAGTAATTACTTCCTTAGTCGCGTTTAGTATAGCCTATATAACTAGCTATCCTATAGTATAATTAATAGCCGTAATAATCTATCTATTCCTATTCGGTATAGTTAGTAGCCGTCCGATTAGGTCTAGACCCTATCGCTTAAAGGGTTACTCTCCTTTTATAACTATATATTATACCTTCTTTTATTTAAGTAACTTTTATACCCCTTATAATACTTAATAGTTTAGGTAGCTTTATACGGCTTCCTTAATATCCGATTATATCGATAGCTACTATCCTTAGGGTTAGATAATTCTATATAGGCCTAAGAAGCTAAGATAGCTAAATTCTTAGTATAAGTTTCGTACTAGATCGGTCCGGAATAGAGCTTTTAGGTATAGAGAAACTTCCCTATTATCGTATATATAGACTAGTTAACGATTAACTTCTAAAGGTACCCTTTTATCGATAGGGATATCCTAAAATGTTAGATTCTTAGCGAATTTCCTAACTACCCTATTAGTAGCGGGATTATTTAACTCTTTACTATTAAGTAAGAACTAGATAGTAGTAGTAAGCTATTCTTCTTTAGGAACTCTATATATTGCGTAGATTAAGGCTAAGCGGGCCTCCTAGATAGGTCTTTACTAGCTAACGTTAGCTAGTATAGTCCCTATTAGATTAAGACGCTAGCTAATTACGTCTATAATAATATTTTCGGACCCTTTTCGGTATTAAATTACGAGTTAGTATTCCTAAAATTCTATAATCTAACGTATTAGGCGCTTACTATACTCCTTTATAGTATTTAGGTACTATAAGCTTATATTATCGGTAATAATTATAGTCTTAAAGCGATTCCTATTAATATATCTATCCTATATTCGGATCGCTTCCTTAATAGCTAGGAGTTCTTTCTTATATACGGGGTAGTTTAGCTCTACGCTATATAGTTTCCTCCTATTATATACGATTAGGTAGAGTATACTATTATTATCTTCCTATATTAGGACTATACTAAGGGCCTATTTAGAGGTATCTATTTCGATTATATAGGGTTTATTATAGTTAGGTTATTTTAGGACTAATATAGATATAAGGAGTACTTTAATTATTCGGAACGTACTTTTATATACTTCTATTTATATAATTAGATAGAAACGCTTCTTACGTAAGGTACTATCGCTTTTCTTTAGTAATTTATAGAGAGGTACGTAGATTTTTATAAAGTCTTTAATAAATCGGTAGTAGTAGGTAGCTAATCCTATAAACTAGTATACGTTATAGATATTTTTTAGTTATAGCTAGGCGTTAAGCGCTTCCGTTTTTACTACTAATAGGCAAATAGTTCCGTTTCTAATAATATAGCTATAGAATTCTAACTATTCGGTTATAAACTAGTATTTCGTAGGCGATATATATAGTTTTTATTCCGCTAGTAATACTAGTACTTATTCTAAGTATTCGTAATACTCTTTTATTAACGTAGAGAAGATTAAGATATTATCTAGGTATACTACTACGCTACAGCTAAGTATCGGCTATAAGGTATTATTAATTACCGATTAGAATATAGTAGGTACATTATAGAGTCTAAACGGTATTATAAGCTATTTATATTTCCCTTAGATCGTATTAAAAGCGGTTTTTTCTATCGCTCCCTCCCCTATTTAGATCTATTAGTAGCCGGTAGTTAGGTTAATTTTCGAAAGGACCTATACGTTACTAATAATATCTAATAGTTCTTAGATTTATAGTAGGGGGTATCTATTCTTCTCTATAATCTAGTTTAGTATACGGTAGTCAATATATATTTACTACTTCCTACTAGATTTCTTAACGAAGATAACTAGAAAGCCTTATATACTATTAGAGTAATAAATTAGACCCTTTTAGATAAGTTCTCCGATCTATTTAGCCTATTTATCTAATTTCTTAGCTAATAGTATATAGGTATTAATATTAACGGGTTATACTAACCCTATTTTAATCCTATATACTACGTTTCGTTCCGGTAGTAGGGTAGTTAGTAGTTCGGACCGGAATAGGTCTTAGTATTTCTTAAGGATTACTTATACCTACCGATCCTTATACGTTAGTAGCTTTAAACGGAGTATAGCGATATTATTAGGGTTTACTTATACTATAAAGAGTTATATTTCCCTATTTTTCTTTTATAGGGTCCGCGTAACGTATCTTATAGAGATTAAATTAGTATATATATCGCCCTTTATAATTATATATAACCCGTTTATAGGGTATATATTATAAGTTCTATATATATAATCTATAAGTATTATTACGGATATTTACTAATTAATTTATAGGTTTTTAGTACGAAGGAAGTCCTACCCTAAGATAATATTATACTCTATTTCTAGTATCTACGCTTTAACTTAGCCTATCTACTCCCCTAGCTTAATTAAGAGTATTATAAAGCTAGTTATTTTAAGCCGATTACTATTAGTAATAGTAATAGATAATAGTTTCTTAGGTTTTTATACCTAAACTCTATCTTATAATCCCTAGAGGGTTTAGGGCGAGATAAAAGTATTACTTATACCGCTATCTAAGAGTATATAGATACATACTTATTTAGCTAGAGCTATAAAGATCCTTCCTTAGTAGAACGTTAACGAATCGCTTATAACGTTTAAGGAGGTAGATAGGTATAGGCTTATATCTAGGCGATATTAACCTATTCGTAAGGTATTATAGCGCTATTAGCCCCTATTATCTCTTTATAACTACGATAGGGACTTTAGCTAGGCTTATATAGGAGTGTTTTTAGAGTAGAGTAGGTTAAGGGGGTCCTTTATATCCTATTATAGTTACTTAGGAGCCGATTAAAGGCGGCCGATAAGGGCTTCTATATTATACGGCTATACTAGTTTTTTAATAGTTTCTCCCTTTATCGGTACGTAGCCTTTTACTTCCGCTTTATTTCTTCTATCTTTAGTACGGTATAGGCTTACGTAAGGTAGTTTAGTCGGCTATAGTTATAGTATATATAAGTCTTATTAGGGCGGTTCGTTAGCTAGGTCTAGTTTACGAGTACCGATAGGTCTATCTCGTTAGGGTATATAGTAGCTAAGGGCCCTATTTAGTAGTAGCGTATAATTATTAGGCTACGTTCGTACCTAATAAAGAGGTTAACGACCTTTAGTAGGGTAGTAGGCTAGTTTCGTTTTATAGCCTATTTAGCTTAGTACTCTATTTTTATACCTATAATAAACTAATAGACTAAGAGTAGCTCTAATATACCTATATTTAGGTCTACTATAGCTTAGCGTAGGCTACCGGCGTATACGCTAATAGTTATATAGCCTTATTTTAAGTTATCGAATCTTTCCTATAGCTTTTCCTAGCTAAGATACTTAGAGAATTTAGTCTTAATCTATCCCTTAAATTAGTCCTAGGTCCTAAACGTATCTAAACCCTAGTTTTTATAGACCTATTTATAGCTTTCTAGCTATTATAGGGTAGTTTTAATTAGTTTTCTACTTATATAAATAATTTATATAGATCCTAGGGTATTATACCTAGTAATATTTATAAGTTCTATAAAGTATCGATCGTAGTCGATAACCTATTTCTAGGCTATATTACCTATAATTATTCCGTTATAGTTATCGATCTTTTTAATATTATTAATAATTAATCTTTTAATATCTTTATCTATCCCTATAAAGGCGAATAGGCTTATTATAGGTAGAGGCCTTAGTTCCTTAGTAGTAGTAGGTATACCCTCCGTAGTAGTATTTCCTATACCTTTAGGGTTTTAGCTATTTATAACTAAATTACTAAGTCATACGACTTCGGCTTAGTATATTAGGAGGTTATAAGTACGTTCTACTACGGTATATAGTACTAGGTAGACCGCTTCGTAGTTTAGGGTACTATATATATAGAGATAGAGCTCCCTTTTATTAGCTATAAGGATATTAAGGGCTTATTAGACCTCTATCGCTAATCCTATACGGACTTAATCGCTAGTTAGCGCTAGGGTTAGAGTCTCTAAGGTACTTATTCTAACTATTTCGGTAGCTTAGGGGTAGTTTATAACTTATATTATTACTTTATATACTATAGGGAGCCGGCTATTTATCCTATCTTATCCGTTTCCCTAGATATAGATCTTATTCTAGTACGGTTAGATAAATAGCGCTTTATAAGAGGTAATATAGTCTATTCGGAGCGGATCGTAGCTTAGCTAATATTTCGATTCCTTCTACGGCCCTATTTCTCCGTAGTACCGCTTAGGTTTTATCGACTAGTCTTATTTTTTTATTAACCGCTACTCTATTCGTTCCGAATTTACGCCTTTTTAGAGGGGGTTATAGTTCCGCTAGTACCTATTAGCTATCTTTACGGCCCTACTTCTCTATAGTACCGCTAGTATCTTATAGCTACCTAGTTAACTAATCTTATTTCCTTACTAACTACCACTCTATACGTTCCGGATCGTACCGTTTCCCCTCTTTTATTCGACCTTAGGTCCGCTAGATCGAGTATCGGGCCTAGGTATAGGGTAGGCTCTTTATATTATTCCGGACGTTCCTAGGGCGCTCTATTCGGCCCTAGGAGTCCTACCCTATACCCGTCCTTAGGCCTTCGTAGAAGAAGGTTTAAACCGATATACTACTAGATATGATTCAGAAAGGATCGTATGGTTTTTAATTGAAAGGGGCTATATACTAGTTATATATGCTAGAATATAGGTATCTATGTATGCTAGAGTGGTATGCCGAGGCCCGAATCGGTCCGTACGGCATCCTATAGTGTCTAGGTACGTAGGTCACCTGCCGATATGAGCCCTACGGATCTCAATAGTATTAACTATAGTAAAAGGAGTATAATTATTCTTAGGATTCTATAACTTCTATTAATAATTTATTTAGAGATATAGCGCTATTTTAAAACTACTTTATTAACTAATAAGATAAGATATTTTATTTAAATAGTTAAAGAAATATAAGTAGGTATTCTAAATCCTAAAAGAAAAGTTAATTAGTATCCTAATTCTTAGATACTATAATCCGATCTAATAAACTTAAGTTAAGATAGATATATCTAATAGAGTATTAGGAGTAGTACTTTCTTAGTATTATAATTAAGAAGATTTCTAGTATTTAGTAGTATTCTATTTAAAGATAATATAAACTATAGAACTAAACTATAAAGTATATAATAAAGAACTCTTTATAATTATCTATACTCTATAGGAATAGAGATCTAAGCTTAAAGGTCTATCTTAGAAGGATTATTTTAAGATCTTTATTAATTATTAGTTATTTAAGTATTTTATAATAATCTAATAAATAAACTAATAATAGGTAAGATAGAGTAAATTCTTATCTTAGTTCTATTTTATAATTAAATACTATCTTAGGAAGAAGAATATTATTACTAATATCCTATTATAAAAGGAATCTTCTTATATAGATAATAGATAATAGTTTATAATACTTCTAAAAGACTATTTAGAAGAAGGAGTTTACCTAACTTATTTAGCTTTTATTTATTTAGAGGAGATAGAAGAGATTAAAATTATTAAACGTATTAAGGAAGTTAACTATTAGAGTATAAATCTAAAAGAATTCTATTAGATAGTATAAGATAGAAATAGTTCTTAATAGATATTATTAGATAGATTACTCCTTTATAAAAGATAACTTAAGGTTCCTAATAAAAGAGACCTTTATATCTAACTACTTAATAAGATATACTATTAGCTATTAATTATATATCTTAGTATTAAGAAACTAAAGAAACTAGTATCTATAAGATATTACTAGTATAGATAGGTAATAGATATAAAACGATACGTTAATAACTATCTAATCTATAAATATATAAAGGCCTAAAGAGATTAAATACTAGGATTACTATAACCTCTACTAACTCCTAAAAGACCTTAGTAGTATATCTTAATAGATTTCTATTCGTTCTTAAAAGATTATTATAATTATAATACTATTCTTATTATAGTTAATTAACTAAGTAAGAGACTAATATCTATTCCTTATTATAAGGATATAAATATAAAATAGATAGTCTAACTTTTTATTAATTTTATTATTCGAATTATAGGTATTTTAGAAATAATTATCTCTAATTATAAAGGTTAGTTTATCTCTAAATTCTAAACTAAATTCTATAAGATCCTTAGTATTAAAAGGAAACTATTAACTACTTATTATCCTTAGATAGATAGATAAAGTAAAATCGTAAATTAATATATAGCTTAGAGATTAAGACTATATATTAAATAGAACTAAGATAATTAATTAGAAGTTCTACTAATAGTTAATTTTATAGCCTTAATACTTCCTTAAGATATAATAAAGAAATTACCTTTCTTTATAGAAAGAGGATATAAACCTTTAATAATATTTAACTAGAAGGACTAAGGAATAATAACCCCTAATAAGTAAGATATAGTATAAATACTTTTAGAACTATAAGATATTTAGACTAAGACTAAAGAGTAAATCATAAAGTTATAATAATTATAGATTCGTTAAGCGAATAAGTATCGCTAAGAAGAGGATTTTAGAGTTAGTAACTTAGTATTTATTATAATAAAGGACTAGCTATAAGATAAACCTAATAGGAAGCTTTCCTACTTAGTAAGCAGATTATATAAGATTATTAAGAAGGTTAGAAACTCCTATAAGATAGATCTATTAGAAGTAATTTAAGTTTACTTAGTCTTTTACCCTAGTAAGTTATAGAAAGTAGTAACGATAGAACCTCTAAACGGATAGTATATAGATCTACCTCTACTAATATAGGTTAGAGAGATAGATAAATAGGAGGTTAAAAAGATTCTAGATATTAGAATATATTACTAAAAGCTATAATATAGAGTATAATAGATTAGATATAATCTTAATTTATAATAGTACCCTACTAGCGACTTAAAATAGGCGCTAAGGAAAGTATAGGAGTTCTATATATAGTACCTTTTAAAACCTAGTCCCCTTATACGTTTATAAGAATAGCTAGATATAGATAAAGAAGATAGAGTTCTTAAAGACTATATTATTAATAATAAGCCTTTATTTAGGGACTAAATATAGTTTTAGTTAGGGGTTATATAACGATCTAGATTAGGAATGTTTGTTTCTAGAATTCTGCTAGGCGTTTCTACCTTAGATAAATTTTATATTATTTGTTTGATTACTTGATACGATAGGACCGTATAAAGGTTCCTATCTCATTGTTACCTTTTTTCCTTTCTCTTTCTCTCTTTATACTTAGTATTCTCGTTGAAATGCACTCTTTTGTTTAAAGAACTGGCTGGTAACATATATCGCAGCACTAAAATTGGCCAGGTACTGCGGGACTTGTCAAGGCCTATTTAGTACCTAGTTTAATACCTAGTTTAGGACCTAGTTTAGCACCTAGCACCTAGTCCCTAGTTTAGGATCTATTTTAGCACGTGGTTCAGCACCTAGTTTAGTACCTAGTTTAGCATCTAGCATCTAGCACCTATTTTAGCAACTAGTTTAGTACCTAGTTTAGCACCTAGTTTAGCACCTAGGCTAGCATCTGGTTGAGCACCTAGCTTAGTATCTAGTTAAGCACCTAGTTTAGCATCTAGTTTAGCACCTAGCTTAGTATCTAGTTTAGCACCTGGTTTAGCACCTAGTTTAGCACCTAGTTTAGCACCTAGTTTAGCACCTGGTTTAGCATCTAGTTTAGTATCTAGTTTAGCACCTAGCTTAGTATCTAGTTTAGTATAGTAATGCCGGGATTCACCGCCTGATTAGGTGTGGATCGGTATATTATATAATTTTAGTAGTAATGCCGAGATTCACCGCCTAATTAGGCGTAGATCGGTATATTATGTAATTTTAGTAGTAATACCGAGATCCACTGCCTAATTAGGCGTGGATCGGTATATTATATAATTTTAGTAGTAATGCTGAGATTCACAGCCTAATTAGGCATGGATTAGTATATTATATAATTTTAGTAGTAGGGTGCCTAAGGCTACCAATAGTATAGTAATGCCGAGATTCACCGCCTAATTAGGCGTAGATCGGTGTATTACATAATTTCAGTAGTAATGCCGAGATTCACCGCCTCATTAGGTGTGGATCGGTATTATGTTATTTTAGTAGTAATGATAAGGTTCACCGCCTCATTAGGTGTGGATCGGTATATTATGTAATTTTAGTAGTAATGCCGAGACTCACCGCCTAATTGGGCGTGGATCGGCATATTATATAATTTTAGTGGAGAATATATAGTCCGTAATTCCGGAGGTCACGTGACCCTAAGCCTACCCTAGTCACGTGAGGAGTAAATTCTGCCACCAATCAGAGGCCAGATCTCAAATCTGAAAGGCGGGATTTTTGACCTAGTAATTAAGAAAATTGATTGGTTTGTAATTTGCTTCGCTTCGCTCAGCAAAATTAGAGTATATACTCTATTTACGAACCTTACTAGAGTAGTAAGCCTACTATATAGTAGAGCTAGGGTAAATATCCCTTAGATTATTATATATATCTAACTTAGGATCGGAGAGAACTAACTAAGTATGTAGAGTCTGTCCGTAGGTATATAACCGGTTCCGGAATAATCATATTCCGGTCCTGGGATACATCCTCGGAACAATCCATTTCCGGTCCGGGGAAATAACTCCGGAACATTGTTATTCAGCGTCCCGAGACCTTCCCACGCTACTTTTCCATCGGCGCCACTGTAATGTACAGCTTCGTCGCGTATCTAAAATGCGTGTCAGCTACAGCTAAGAATTGATGATTTTTCGCAACATACTGGGCTATAACGACATCAACCCATTCTCTCTTGGGCGTATCGCACTCTGGCCCCAAGCGCACATCATATCGTCGGAATAAATTGGCCAGCAGAACCCACAGCTCACACCAAGCCAGACTACAGTCACAGTTAGCGCTGGGCATGGCCAATTACCTCAGGTGCAGAGAAAGCTTACTCTTTTCCGAGACACTGTCTGGCACCACGGCCAAACGTTGCAATGTGCTTCTCCAGGTCTGCCGAGTCACCCTGCATCCAGCGGGTTGGATCAAACTCGTGCGGGTCGCCCCAGATGTCAGAGTGGCGATTCAAGAGGTACGCAGACGTGTGTATGTTTGTCTGTGGAGACGCATTAGTAGATCGAACAAAAAAGTAGCGCAATCATTTCTTACTCCGCGAGGCAGCGCATTGCCATAGAGCGAATATCCGCTCGACGGAATAGTCCTGGGCAGTCGACCGGGCAGAGGGTGGCCAAGCCGCAAGACTTCCTTGATAACAGCCGTCTGAAAAACACGTGTTAACCCGAGTATTCAACAGTATAAGGCTTGCTTGACTCACCAGGTACGGTAGCTCTTTAACCTTTTCATACGTAATTTCCTCTTCCAGCGACGGAAACGCTTTCGTGAGCTCCTCACAGAGGCCACTCAGAACTTTCTCATGGCGCTTAATATAGTAAATCGCCGAAATGATGGCTGTAGAACTCGTGTCGCTTCCTGCAGTCAACAGCATGGTAAGCTCATCGCTGACTTCGTTCTTCGCCGGCACCTTGTAGTCCTTGGTCGCCGCCGGATCGACAAGCATGTCGATGACAGCCGATCTCTCTCCATGTCCAGTGGAGAATGTCGACGCGCCGTCGCTGTGGAACTTTTTGAGATATGAATCCGTCATTTTCGCACAAGCCTAAAAAACAATTAGTAGTGCTTCTATTGTAGCGCATCTCAGTAAATCAGATAACCATCACCTGTTGAAATTGGACCTGGGGCATGGGAAAGATAAACAGCGGCAGCCTCTGAATCACCCAAAGAGCAATAGATGACATGATCGGGAACGAAGGTCCAATCCACCCAATCGCAAATGCTGCCTGAAGATGCTCACTTAGCTCGCTGATAAATTCCGGCTTCGTAAGCGAACCAATTTCCCTCCCCAGCACAATCTTGCCAATAATGTCCAGTGTATACGCTTTCGCCGCGTCCGTGAAGCACACCGGTCCCTTTGCCGCCGCCAGCATGGTCAGAAGTTGCTCCGTCTTGTCCTGGACAATCGGCGCCAGCTCGTGGATGCGCGTTGTTGAAAACGCGGGTGTCAGGACTTTGCGGCGGATGCGGTGCCTGGACGGGTCGGTCTCGCCGATGGAGGTTCCGGGGAGGGAGATGAACTGGTAGAAGAAGGGGTCTTTGGTGAAGCCAGAGTTGATGCGGCTTATGTCTTGGTAGATGGCTGGGTCGCTGACGTGTAAGTCGTTGACGCCGATGCGAATGACCGGGCCTATTTGCCACAATGTTATTATTATTATCCTTTTATAATTATAATTTGTATATAATATTGAACGATTAAACGTACCATACTTCTCATGCAGCTTCTCAATCTCAAAAAGCATGCGGCCGTTTTGCACATAGTTCCAATACCACTCCCACCACGAGGTCGATGCTGCGGCGACCTTGGATCCAGGGTACCGCGACAATGGATGGAAATAAACTCGATAAAGAGCCTGAATCACCCATGCTGCCACCAAGGCAATACTGATACCGAAAAATGAATACATCGTTCAGAAATCGTTGCTCTAATGGGCTTAGCTGATGATGATGCTACGGGACGGTTGCTGAGCAGAATTTCGCTTGCTTCTCTTGCACCCCGTTCCCTTGCCATCTGTTTAAAAACATCAGAATGGCGTTTTGGGGCAAACAATAACGCCCCAACCATTCGATGCAACCAAATTAGCAACCCGTTACATTGCGCCCGCAAATCGGCCGAGGAATCGCGGCCGATACCCAAGCTCAGCTTTGTCGACCGGTGCCGGTTTTGCCGCCTCACCATCACGGTCCTCCGGTCCTACACCCCAGTAAACCTAGTCAAGAGTAGATATAATTAATGGACCAGCGACCAATGTTGTGTTTCCCGGAAGCTGCCCCTAAGATTATACCCCAATATCGAGGTTGCATTATTATTAATTTCAAAATGAGATCGACTCTGCATAACGCTGTGGCTCTCCTTGCCGCTGCTGGCCCCATCCTGGGCAGCCCGGCCGGCGACGACATGTCCGCATTTCTCGACTCCATCAATGTCAACCGCGCTGCGCTTCCGTCCTCGCTGGACGGAAGAGCGGATTCTGGTTGCCCCTCTGCCTGTGACATTTTGCACACCGGTTTCCCGGACCGCATTGCCACGGTTGCCGCAAATGAGTCTATCTACACGCAGGAAGCCCACGCTCACTGGTAGGCCATATCATGTCTCACACCTGCCATTCTGGCAGGCTAACAATTATAGGTCCGCGAGCGCATGGACAGCTCCCACGTGCATCTACACGCCTACCACTCTCGACGAGCTCAAGGCGGCCGTCCTGACGGCCCAAAGGACCCAGTGCAAGTTTGCCGTCCGCAGTGGTGGTCATTCGCCGTTCCACGGCTTTGCCGGCATTGACGAGGGACTCCTCATCTCCATGGCCGAATTCAAGGATCTGGAGTACAACAACGACACTCAGGTGCAGCGCTCCGGCATGGGCAACCGCTGGGGCGACATTTACAAGTCCCTCATCGAAACTGGCCGCCTTGTTGTCGGCGGCCGTCTCAATGACGTCGGCCTTGCGCTTGCTGGTGGTGGTATGTACAAGAACTGCCAGTAATCCTACCAAAAAAAAGTACCTAACAACTTCCAGGTGGCCTCTCTCATCTTTCCAGCCTGTACGGCTGGGTCTGCCAGAACGTCATCTCCTACGAGGTTATGCTCGCCAACGGCAGCCACGTCGAAGCCAGCTACGAAAAGAACTCGGATCTGTACTACGGTCTCCGTATCGGCAACAACAACTTCGGTATGCCGTCTACCACGCATACCGCCAAACGATAGCTAAGTTGTGTTATAGGCATCGTCACTCACCTCAACCAGCGAACTTACCCCATGAGCAAGGTCTGGGGCGGCACCGTCATTTACTCGGGAGACAAGGCCAAGGCCTTTATGGCTGCGCTCGCTGACTTCCAGGCTGAAGGACAGCTCGACGGCAAGGCCGCGATTCTCCCATACCTGGCATTGACAAACGACACCATTTTTGCGACGTTTGCCTACTTGGACCCGACCGTCAAGCCCAATGCCTTTGATGCGTTTTTCCAAATCCCCAACGTCACGGACCTTACCATGGTTCATGACAGCTTTTATGATCTTGCCAACGCGGGACTGCCTCCTCTGCCAAGGTATGATGAAGACAGCATCCACAAGGAAAGGTGCGGCGCTAACGATGAATCAGATGGACATACGCGGCCACTAGTGCTCTCCTCGACAAGGACACCTACGTCGGCATCGTTGACATTATCTCAAGCTTTAACGACCGCATGTACATGATTGCCAGCGGCACCCTTGCGCTGATGACCCAGCCCATCTCCAAGAACATGGTCCTGGCCAGCAACCTACGTGTCGGCGGCGACCCGCTCGGCGCGAGAAGAGAAGCACAGCTCTGTAAGTACCCAAATATGCATCTCTTGCTACCGGTCCCCTGCTTCCATGATGGCAATGCCAATACTAACTCGGTCCCAGGGATGGGAGTCACTGCCGGCTGGGCCAACGGCGACGACGACGCGGCTGTGTTCCAAATCGTGCAAGACTGCACCGACGCCATTGAGGCCTACACCAAGAAGACAGGCTTCTATGACCCGTTAATCTTTGTCAACGACGCGTTCCCCACGCAGAAGCCTCTGCAGAGCTTCGGTGCGGACAGCTATGCCAAGCTCAGAGCCGCCAGCGCCAAGTACGACCCCGATGGCGTCTTCCAGAAGCTGGTGCCTGGCGGCTTCAAGCTGAACTAGACGTTTCAACTTATTTTCGATATCGCGATGGTTCTTGGGGGTAGGCCGAGTTGTTGCGGCAGAAGACGGTCACACGCAGTGCACTTTTTCATTCATTTAATTAGACGACTATTTGCAGAATATTCGTGTAGATAAAATGGAATTTCTTGCCAATATAAGGCATGCAAACCGGAGACCAGTAGAAGAGAAGAAGAGAGAAAGAGACAAAGCCGGGCCAATGATGCCATTGTTGAGATTATAGTCTAGCAATGTAGTGGTTGAAAGTATGCTTGTATTGTGTAACTAACTAAGAGAGAGAAGGAGAGAGCAGGTTGTTTTATATATGACTCACGTGACTCCGGTGCTCGGTGGGAAGTTCCTCCGAGTCGGGATAGAGTCCTCCCAACCTAGGTTGTCTGGAGGAAGTTTTTTTTTTTCTCTTACGTCTAGTTTTTATTTTCTTTTATGCGTTGTTTTCTTTTTTTTTCTTATGGAAGAATGGATTAGACTACGACATCCCCCGTCCATGGGTACCTAGGAGGTGCCTATCGCCCGTCCACGGTAGGCCTAGTCTTCCGCACGACCCAGTAAAACCCAGACCTAACCCAGACCTAACCCAGTCTAGGTTAGGTTTTAGGTCGAACCCTTCGACCTAGTAATAGGTCTAGGTCGGAGGGTTCGACCTAGTACTAGGTCTAGGGCCCTAAACTAGGTTATAAACTAAATAAATATACTAAGGATTCTAAATATATAACTTATATATTTATTCGTGGTAATTTTAAGTATTTACTTTACTTAATTATTTCTAATTTTATTTATAAAAAGGGTAAAAGAGATATATATAATTAAGGATTCTTTATTAAGTAAGCTAATAGTATTTAAATAAATTATCTTCCTTACTTTTATATTTTCTTCTTAATACTTATATTTATATATAGGTTAGTAATAATAATAGTAAATAAGAACGACTATATTTACTTATAGGTAAGGGTCTTTCCTTTAGTATATCCTTTAGTCTATCCTTAATTATAACCTTAATTATATCTTTTAGTTTATCTTTTAGTTTATCCTCTTACTCCTTTATATTACTAATTAGATTAACTTTAATCTTATTAAGTTTCTCTTCCTTTTCCTCTTTTACCGCTTTAAGCTTATCCTAAAAGAAGAATTTCTTAAGAAATATTACTTCCTACTTCTCTATATTAAATTTTATTATATAAAGAAATATTATTAATACCTTAATAATCTTACTTTTTATTCTATTATAATAATAGTAATAAATATCTTAAGTAGTATTAAAGAGGTATTTAACTCCTATATTAATTATTAGAAATAAAAGTATATCTTATATAAGGGTAATAATAGCTAGAAAGTAAGCTTAATACTCTTTCTAGAAAGTAAGTAGCCTAATAGAAATAGTATTTATATATATATTAGTATTATTATTATATATACTCTTTATATTTATTTATTATTATTAAGATATTAACTAATTTTATTAGTAATAACTTATAGTTATATATTCTTTCTATTAAGTATCTCCTTTAGCCTTAAGCTTAGATAGGCTATTATTAGAGAGCTTTATAGATTATAACTACTTATTCTAACTTATATTTAATATAGAATAAAGGCTTATTTAAAAGTAAGTTAATAGGTATCTTACTATTTCTAATCTTAATTATTAAAGAGGAAGAATTTAAATTTATTTACTAATATAAGTATTATATTAATTATATAGATATTCCCTTAAAGATTATTAGCTTAAGAGTAATACTTATTAAACTTAGACTAATTAGCTTTAAGGGCCTTAAATATCTATTTTTTCTATAGGATATACTTTTAGTATAGCTATATCTATAATCGCTTAAGATAATTAAATAGTTTATTATAGATCTTAAATATATAGTAAGTAGTAATATCTTAAGTCTTTAATAGCTATATTATATAATTAAAAAAGGGCTTAGTAATATAAAGAAGATAATTAATCTAATACTATTCTTATTTATTAAATAGTATCTTCTTATAATTATATTCTATATAGAATAAAAAGAAGATAATATATAGCCTCTTTATTTAGCGAAATATAAAGAACGTAGAATTCTATTATATCTTTATATCTTAGATTAAAATAATCTTAATATTAGTTATTTAAAGATTATAAAAGGTCTCTTTACGCTAAGGACTTATATTAACATAAATTATAAGATAATAGACTTTATTTAGTATAAAGGAGATCTAACTTTACTTTATATTTTCTTAAGCTAACCTTAACTACTTCTTTATCTACCTTATCTTAGTTAATTTATTTAATAAAACTACCTTAATCTAAGTAAGAAGCTAATTAAGGCTAAGCTAGATAATATAGGTAAGATATAGTATTTAGGTAATAATAGTATTATTTAATAAAGCCTATTAGAGAGTAGTAATTAATATCTTATTATTTAATATATTATCTATTATTAACCTAAATACTTTATCTTTAATATTATATTCTATTAAGGTTTCTATAAGAATACTACTTAAGTAAGAGTTAATATATATATTATAAAGCGGCTTAAACCTAAGTAGTACCTTATAATATATCTAATTACTATTAATAAAATAGCTAATAATAGCTATAAATATCTATAAGAATAGAGATATCTAATAATTAAATATAATAGATATCTTTAAGTTAAAAGGTAATATATAAAGGATATACTATTATTAATCTTTAACTAAACTACTTAATTAGTAATAGATAATATTAATAGATAGGATTATTAAAGGAAATAAGATAGAATAAGCTTTATTAATAATATATTTAAATAATAGATACTTAATTAGATAGAATAGGAGCTAATTAAGAATAAAAAATTAGAGAAGATCCTTCTCCTAATCTTCTTATAAGAAAGATATACTTATTAAAACTTCTCTTTAGAATAATAATAAATTAATATAATTACTTAGTTTTATAATATAAAATATATCTCTCTTTATAGGAAGTTTATAATCTCTATTTTCTTCTTTTTTTCTAACTATAAATAATTAGCTATTTTCTAATATTTCTAGATAGTTAATATACTATAATATTATACTTTACCTATACTATTTAGGCTTAATATATAAGGATACTTTAAGATCTTCTTATAGTACTTATATATAACCTTTAATAGGCCTTGACAAGTCCCGCAGCACTAGGCCTTTAGTTCAGTACTATAGCACTAAGGCTTAGTAGCACTAGACACTTGGTTCGGTGCTATAGTGCTATAGTAGGAGTGCTATAGCACTATAAATAGTATAAACACGACTAACCTCGTGATATATATAAGTTATATAGAAAAGCTAGTAATTTTAGGGTATTTCATTTATAGCAAATAGGAAAATTGGAAAAGATCATTATGATATTTATTTGATTATTTGTACTTTATTTTATCCTCTTAGTATATATATATTTATTATTATCTCTCTAACACTTCCGTTCCCTATATAGACGCTAGCTATCGCTTTATATAATTCTAACTACTAGGTAATGATTTAGAAGTTTAACTAAGTCTATCTCTTAATCTAGAGTCTCCTAATCTAGAGTCTTCTAATCTAAAGAAAGGTAAGTCTAGGTCTTAAAGACTAGGTAAAGTATTACGATTATAGGTATCTATATTATTAGCTTCGGATATATATTTAGTTTCAGACTTAAGTTCCTTATTATTACTAATACTAGCTATATTATAATTAGATAGTTAGGCCTCTACCTCCTTATCGGCCTCTATCCTCTTACCTAGGTCCTAGCTTTCTATAGATAGCTAGCCTTAAGCGTAGTTTATATTAAAATATATTATATAGCAGAGTATTATTAGATCTTAAATAGTTATTATATTAAGAGATCTATATCTATAGTAGTAGATATCCTATACTAAGCTAAATAACTATTTAACCCCTATATTAGTAGTAGGAATAGAGAAGATATCCTAGGCTAGCGCTATAAGGATTAGGAACTAGGTCTTATATTATCTCTAGAATTAATATAGGTTATTATTATTAGTTCCTTATAAAGTTAGTATATATTATAGTTTTAAGTTCTATAGTATATATATAAAGATTGAGATAACCTATTAACTCTTCTTACTAGCTAACCTTCTCTTAGATAGCTAATCTCGGTTAGGTCTATATAAGTAGACTAGATATACTCCTAATTCGTTATAAAGCCTTACCTTTATCTACTAATTAAGTTATAGGCTAGCGCTAATAGTATTACTTAAAGTAGGAATATAGAGAGCTTTTATATACTATATACTAGTCCGTATTATTACTAGCCTAGTCTACCTCCTTAAAGTAGTTAAGCTTATATATAGGGATAAGGATTATCCCTATTATATAAAGATACCTATAAGCCTTCTTAGTATCTTTATAATAAGTTATAAGCTTCTATTTTCTAGCCTTTAACGTATAAAGTATCGCCTTTTTCTAAGGAACCTTCTTCTAATATAGGCGCTTCTAAGAGTCTTTAAAATATCTAAATAGTCTATTATATACCTTAAATACATAATAAATAGTGATATCCTTAACCTTAGATAGTCCGACTATCTATATATAAAAAGGTTTTATAATATAAAGTAGGTATTTAACCTACCGCTACTCTTATATACTTAGTTAGAACTAAAGCTAGTTATATAGAGTATAGTACCTATTAAATATAGTAGATAGACGATTTACGCGCTAAAGTATTAGGTATATTAAATTCTAGTAGGTACATATATCTTATATTAGTATAAGCTTCAGCTTAGTATCTTATAGTATTAGAAAGAACTCCTATTATTAGAGACTAGTATTAATATAGACTATAAAAGTATAGATCTAGAAATAGTATAAGTATACTTTAATAAAGATTTTAAGTAACTAACCTTTATAAGTATATAGATAATTCCTTTCTTAGATTTAGCCTTTTAAAGAGCTAACTTATTCTCTTCCTCTAATTAGATAGTATTAGCGGTATTATTATTTAGGTTAGCTTTTATTAATCTAAGGAGGTCCTTTAAGCTAAGCTAAATTATATAGGTAAGGTATAGAATTCGTATAACTTATATACTATCTAGGAGATTAAGCTATTCGATTAACTAGTAAAGGCTCTCTATAAGTATTTTATTATTAGAGGTATTATTAGTAGTCACTATAAGTACTCTATTAATAATATTATACTACTATAGTATATCTTATAGTATCTTACTTAGGTAACTATTAGTATACTAACTATATATTAGCTTAAAGCCTAGTAGTATCTTATAATAATTCTAGTTAGAGTCTATAAAATAGCTAATAATTACTATAAACGCTTATTAAAAAAGTAACGTCTAATAGTTAAAAGCTATTAAAAGCTTAGTATTCTTTAGTAAAAGAGAAAGGGCCTTTTAATAATCCCCCTTAACTATTATTTATAGGTAATACTATACTATCTTAAGAGTTAAGATTAGAGGTATATCTTTTAAGAGGTAAGTAAATCTAATAAATTTAAATATTTCTAGCCTTTTAAGGAACTAAAAGGGGAGCTAATATATTATAATTAAATTAATTTAAATTTATTCTTAATCCTTAGTATTAAAAGTAGTCTTCTACTCCGAAGGATACTTAGACTAGGATATATTAAATTAGTATATAGTTTATTTTAAGAGATAATAGGATATATTACTATAAACTATAGTAATTACCTTAATATTTATTAAAGAGAAGAACTCCTTCTACCCTACTAATAGGTCTTACTCTTATAGTACTTTTTTAATAAGTAAAGTCCTTTAGACTATAATAGATAAGGAATCGCCTTTCTATATCGTTAATAAAGTACTATTAGTTATCTAGTCTAATAGTATATAACCTAGTCGAAGTACTCCTAATATAGTAATATATAATTCGCTTTAAAGTTCACTTTACATTATAAAGTATTTAGTTAGGTATATATAGTATATCGCTACTACTTAATAAATTATATTTTATTTATCTTTATATAGTATACCTAAAGCTTCTTAGCTCTAGGGCTAATTTATTTAAGGGTTATTAGAGTAGTGATAGTAGGTAGAGCTTAAAACTCTAGAATACTTAGGATTAAAGGGGCTTAGGGATTTAGTATTTATTAGCTAATTAACTAGTTAGGAGTAAGGGGATTATACGTTAAATCGTATAAAAGAAAGTCGTAGTCGGTAAGGTAGTCTAGATATCTAATTTACGATAAAGATACCTATAAAGAAGGGCTAGCCTTAGAGTACTATCTAAAATGTAATATATTAAAGGTTAAGGGTAAATAGTATATATAGGTATATAGTATAAGGTAAAGGGGAAATAGAAAGTATAAATAGCCTACTTAGATAAAATCTACGACTAATATAACTAATAATAAATAGAGAGAGTATCCTTATATTAGTATAGTAGTAGATAGATTATAAAGCCGAATATAGATCTTAATATCTATTAGCTATTTACCTTTAACTCCTATAATAGCCCTACTATAGTACTATAGTACTCCTATAATACTCCTATAGTACTCCTATAGTACTCCTATAGTACTAGGATATAGTGCTATAATATAATATATTTTAGGGTCTATATTATCCCCTTATTCTATATAACTACCTAAAGTCTACTTTTCTAACTTCTAACCTTAGTTAGAAAATAGACTATATATTAAGTTATTATATAAAGCCTATATAAATATATTAATTATAAAGATTAAAATAATATATATAGTATTTTATCTAGTTATAGTACTATTTAATTTAAATAAAGGGTAAAATATATACTTCTACTATAGAAAAATAATATTAAAACTATAAGGTATAAACTAGAAGGTATATATATAGAGTGAATATATATATCTATATATAATACTAGCATATTTTCTTCTATATAATATTAACCACTAATTCTATACTATTTTAGGCTGATTTTACTTTAAATCTATATTTATATAGTACTTAAAGCTTCTAATCTATTTTTTTAAACGTAAGTTAATATAAATATTAGTAGTAAGTGACTATAACTACCTCCTAATACTAATATATAAGTAAAAGATAGTAATTTATTAAAATAAGTCAGCATTTTATCCATCTAATTTAGGTAATCCTTAGCAGAATTATGCTAGCGTAGTACTAAAACTGGTGCTGCAACAGTGCTGCAGCACTTGGTGCCGTAGTACCATATAATAGCACCAAAATTGGCTTAGTCCCACAGTACCTCGTAGTACCATATCGTAGCACCAAAATTGGCTAGGTGCTACGGGACTTGTCAAGGCCTAACCTTTAATATACTATTAATACCCTAAGCTATCTAATAGTAGCTATTTTAGATCTCTATATAATAGTTTAAATCTTATTTAAGCTTACTTTTCCTCCTATAATTAGTCTCTAACTACTAATCTATAAAATTATTATATAATATTATATTATATAGAATAAACCCTTTCCTATAATTAGATCTAATACGTTTTAATAAAGAGAGGATTAAGAAAGAATTATTTAGTCTTTAGAAGTTTAAGTTAATTATATATTAACTTATAGATAGTATAACTTATCTAATTAAAATATATAAGAGATTATTAAGATTACTACTATAGAGCGATAATATAAA
>LWEC01000429.1:0-173559 GCA_002116305.1 Penicillium italicum | reverse complement strand
CCACCACCCCCATCAGCTGCCCCAGGTGCTCCACCACCACCGCCTCCAACTTCACTTCCTGTAGCTCCATCAAGCGAGCTGCCAACTCGACCATCCCCTGTTTCTTCTCGCCCTGTCTCCCACGAACCCTTTGCAGCGCTGGACCCCAGCGCTTATACACTTTCCAATGGTGGATCGCCTGCACCGAGCTCACGAATCCCTTCCACACAAGGACATGGCCCAGTCCGAATAGAAGACCCGCGATTCAAATTCCAAATGGATGGGCTGCTCCCCAAACCACGGCCATTTATCGGTGGAGACCGCCGATACCGCGCTGGAAGAGGCAGCAGTGTTCCTTTAGATCTGAGTGCTTTGCGAGGCTGAATGGAGTGCATGGGAAAATTGCGGGCGATATCGTGCACACATAGTGAATTGCTATACATAAATCCTTTTACACTTGGGTCATATATGTAGATCATTGTCACTGTAGCAAAGTTTGAACAAAAAACCCCCAACTTTTCCAATTAATATATAAACCTCTTTAGTCTCCTCATTAAATAGTACAAAATGATGTACACCTTGGTCCCTTTCCCACAAGCTTCCGCACGTGATCTAATCGGGGATGCCAATCATCCGTCGTGGAAAACAACCATGAAGTACCAAGACAAGCGTTGCCAACAATCCCCTCGCTATCAGTCGAGATCATCACCGCCTTGTGTCTTTCGAGAGTTTTATTGTTATCATTTAGGAGGATTCTCGCCATCTGCGATTAAGATTCGACAAACAGCACAGAGCCGCTCTGCGCTATTGCCATCACCTCACATTCAATTGGCCTCAAACTTTAAACGGAGCTCCTACAGCTTTGATTATTCACCGGCAAGCTTGAGGATTCTCAGCAAGTCAAAGTTACCACCCTACGACCAACCGCGCCCAATCCGGCTCTTTACCTCGAACACTTTTTGCGCGAAGTGACGGACACTGAAGTGAACGAGGATCCACGAACTTTCTTCTGTTCACGCGAAGCAATAGAGCTACCCCGGGCCTAGTGACAGGACCATCGCCAAGCTAGAGACACAGCTCGATTCCGACTCAGCGGTGCATCTACCTGTACCCGATCAACCGCAAAATTGAGATACTCTTGCACCTTACATTGTTGAACCGCCGCTCTCCCATCCAACATGTCTCTCCACTTTTACGTCAATAGTGAGTTCTGTCGTTAGCTGAAATGCTTTACATAACCCATCTCCTACATCCATAGCCCAAGTACTGACCAACCTCTACCGAATAGAAAAAGTTCTCATCCTCACAGTTGACGGCCGCACTCTGATCGGCGATCTTCTGTCAACCGACCAAACAACTAATCTTGTCCTCGCTAATACCGTTGAACGCATCATCCGCACCCCAGACGACGACGAGCCCTCCACCGAAATTGAGCATGGCCTCTACCTGATCCGCGGTGACAACGTCGTGGTGTGCGGTGAAATAGACGAAAAAATGGACGGAGACATCGACTGGTCCAAGGTGAAAGGCGAGGTAATCCGAGACACGAAGAATGCCTGAGCGGGGTTTGCACGGTGCCATTTTTCTTTGTCATTTCTCGGGCGTTTTGGGGAAACCATTTGCATGCGATACAATGATTCAGCAAGCCGATGAATGGAGTTTGCCAGCGTTGCGCGTGGCCCTTTACTATTGAAACCGCCGTTGCGGGCTTGGCCCTTGGCCTTACAACGATGTGCAGATACGCTGGGCTGTTGAATATCGATCTGTCATATTTGATTCATGTTCCGATGGTTGCGAACCTACCACACTCTCTGACGGGCTGTCGATGATGTGCTCTCTTGACATCTCTGATGTGCAATGATGCAATGGTCAAAGCATATAGGAGGGGCTGCATGTGGGTATTTGCTATCAACTCGGCATTCTCGCCCCTCGAATGACTTTGCGGGGAGTGCAAGAGCACAGACGACGCTGGGCACAAAGACAGTGGATTTACAACAGGGGAACTCTGCTACTACTTGTCACTCCCAAGTGTCCAAAAATGAGATGTCCGGAGCCCCTACGTTTCAGAGGAATGTGAATTTACATCAGCATGATTCGATATAGGGGTATGAATTACCATTCCAATTTTCTACATTCTCTCTTTTAAAGGAGTTATTTTCCTACCGTTTGCAGCCACATTCCATCTTGACTCCACGCGGGAAGATGCCAAGACTTCCTCAAACGACGGTGTACGGAGTACTCCGTAAGTACTCCGTACACAGGAGTACTACATACAAAGTAGTATCCTTGTACCAAAAAAAAAAAGAAACTGTCCTCAAGACAAAGGGAGTCAGATATAGAGAACTTGGCAGTCATGTTACATACACCGTTGTCAACTAAATCAGGCCGTAGGATTATTGTACGACTGGTCTATTGGGCCCCTGTCGGGCCTTGGCGCAGCAAGTTAGGAGGCCACGGTGACAATGTGAGATGTACAACGTAGGGTAGGGTTAAAGACTGTAAAAAGAAGAAGTCGGTCAAGTGAATAGTGAATTGTTCATATGCCTTTGCATACATATGTATACTCAGGTTAGGCCGCAAACAGGGAAAAAAACAAAAAACCAAAAAAGACGAAACACGACCCCAGGCAGAAACTCCCGACGCCCCCTCAGAACCTCCCCTAATTGTCATTTCATCTTGAACTTCCTTTCTTACTCTCTCTCCCAACTATTTTTTACCCTCTCTTGTCCCTACAGATCGCTGGGCGATCTCCAATTTCTACATCTACATCTCTATCCTGCCCCTTTCCGTTGTTCCCCTCCCCCTATCCGCCCAGCCCTTCATGTGTCCGATAGTATCACTACAACAACAACACAACAAGCGAATACTGGGTCAATTCCAGTAGTTTTCCCGAGTGAATAGCCCATTGTGAACAACTGTTTACACCTATTAGCCACAAATCCCCAATAAACCGATATTCCCCACCCTATCCCCCGCGCCAGCCATGTGGCTCTTTCGGGGCGCCCAGTCCGCTGTCTTCTACTATGCCAGTTGCACCCCCTGCGCTGAAAATCTCGATCGTTGGAAACGTAGACAGGATGCTAGCCGGGTCCAGAGGGAGAAAGAGAAGGAAATACGCAACAACGAAGTCATCACCGACCAACCCCGACCATTCGCACAACCAACCCCTTTCAGCACCAATGCAGGGTGGCGGGAGGAAATCGCTCTAGGCCCTGGTCCCCCAGCCCGCCGGGGTGGTCACCGCAATGTTCAACGAACGGACAGTTGGAATACCGACCAGAGCAAGCAACTCAAGAAAGACAAGAGTGGTAGCCTGATGCATCCACTCGGCGAGAAATGGAAGTCGATGCGCTACCAACGGGAAGAAGAGCCTCTCTGGGGACAACAAGAAGTCCGCGGATCGTCCATTGGATTCTCTGGACGCGGTCGGGCAGACCCAAACGAACCTTCTAAGTACTACACCCCCCGCGTGCCGCCTGTGAACGACCTCCACCCGCCCATTGTTAGTGGGCCATCTAGTCGTGCCGATACCAGATGGATGCTCCAGCCCCCACCAAGTGCGCGAGTGATGGCTGGTAAAGCAGACGTCAATTCCGTCACTTCGCCGACTTGTGAGAATTTCCGGGGGTTTGGTCCCATCTCCCGAGCCCCCAAAACCGTGGCCAGGGAGAACGACACTGGAAGAATCAGCGAGGAGACTGGCGACGACGCCACCGATGACACCACTCAGAACCATCGACCTCGTCGGCCATCGCTGACTCAACTCTGTATCGACTCCGATACTCCAGGCCTAGAATCACATTCTCGAACTGACTCTATGTTCTCCTCCACCAACTCGGCGGAGAGTCTGGAATGGAAATACCCCGACACCCCCGCATCCCGCCCTCAATCGAAAGCCACAGATGAAATTGACAAGTTCTACCACCCACAACTCTCGAAAACTCTCTCCACCATGCAGCGGGACAACAAGAAAGTCCACATGCTCCACCTAGAGATTAACGACGATAACCGTGATGAGATTTCCCTGGGTCAATTACAGCCCATTCGCCCATGGCGTTGGAGCATGGACATCTAAAAGCCTTTCGAACACAACTTCTACAACACTCATCCTCGAAACCTCCTATGACCCTTCTATTCACCTTCCCCGGGCTTCAGCTATACCACGTTTGAAGCATCAAGACCATTCAACATTTGCTTATTTGCATTTTCTTTCCCCAGGGCCCTCTGAGACCTCCATTTTTTTTCCGACGTTTGTCAAGTGATGCATGATCCCTCAAAGCAAACACCCACTCTCTCGCTGCGGGACCCCAGGTCCCACATAGGAATGTACCTGGCTGGCCCGGTACACAAGCAAAATGCACCACATCACCTGCAACAGCCCCTCGGTTGTTTCTTTACAGTGGCAAGCCAACAGGCTATTTTATTTCACTATGACAAAGCGAACGGGCGAGTTCACTATGACAACACACTCCTTTTTATCATCTCAAACTCTTTTTCCTTGTCTCTTGTTTGTTTCTCAGCACTTTTTGGCCTTCTTCTATTCTTCTTCTTTCCTTCAATTCCTAGATATTATCTCTTCCTTGTACCATAATCACTTCCTCTCCCTGTTTGGGTCACCAGTACATATCGTTTGAGCAATGGATTGTTTTTTTCTCTCTCGTTTTAGGCATTGAATCAGGCTTGATAAACATTGTAGAATTCAAATAGATTGCAGTGCTTCTTGCAACTCAGTTGTCCCGATGTCCTTTAGAAGCTGCTATCCTTTGTCTACATCCATGTTGTTCTTGGGCTACAGGCTAGATGGAGGAGAGAAATAAGGAAGAACAATGCAAATTCTGGGTTTATATACCTGGTAAAAGCCATCTGCAAAAGGCCTGGGCTGCTAAAAAACAAGCATCTATGGGATGGTCGAACAGTTGTGATGTTTTTATCGTGTATTTCAACACCCTCATCCCAACACCTGATATCTGCAACATATCTCTAGTAATTCATAGATCTCCAATGCAATACTATTAATAGTCAATACTTCTTCGGCAAGGAATTATCTATGTGGGAAGATGTAAGGAAATTCAACAAACAGCCAAAAGTAAGTATATACAGAGTGGTAGCTTTCGGGTAGACATTGGTATTTCTAGGTGCCATGTCTCTTTAGACACAGCCATTATACGCTCTTGTTACTGTATAACAGAGGCAAAGAATGATGTAGATGTGCGTCGCACTCAGCGTAAAATTTTCGATTAAACTTGTCTTCGCCATAGATGCAATTCAAATGCACATCAAAAATATCGTATGCAGAGGACATGTCCTTTTGATCTCGATAAAACAAGAGACCAGGACAAGAAAGTTCGAGGTAGAACAGCTCAAAAACAAAGACGCAAGAAAGGGTAGATCGTTGGATATCCTCTGCGTTTCAAAATCATCCCAAATGCAAACAACGCCCAACCCGGCCATGCATAGCCTCTGTAAACCAGCCAAGGGTCTAAGGGGACCCGTATCCAAATGCTCACAGCCCGCGGAGCACTAGCCAGGCCGCCATTTGGTTATTTTTGTCCCTCCTCGCTGTGTTTTGCTAGATCGATGCAGATGCCGGGAGATATAGTGAGAGAAGGAGAATCGCGTTTCGATCTCCTTCTGCTCTAGTAGACTTTCTTCTTCTCGTCCATGCTCAATTGCCCGGGACCCATGTTGACGAGGAGGACCAAACCACCACTATAGAGGTTGTTAGCGTTGAAGATGTCTAATCACAGGGGAGAGGAAACATACACAATCGACAAGATTTGGAAGAAGTCGTACTTGGCGAAGTCCTTCTGCGGGTGGTGGGCGTGCAGCTAGACGAAATTATCAGTAACCGAAGATACAACCAATTGCCTAGTGAACATACCGTCCAGAAGTTGTTCACAAACACGTTGAACAGACTCAGCAGGACAACAAGAATAATAGCGCTCCACTTGGCCTTGAAGCCAACAATGACCATGACGCAAGCGATGAAACCGAACAAGCTGACCAGAATGCGCCAGAAGCTCCACTCGCCGGAGAAAACAAACCCGACGAAGAGGAAGATCAGCAACACACGACCAGCGAACTGGACGTACATCTTGCGGTCCTTCTCATCGAGCTGGGGTAGGCCGGCGGGAACGAACTTCTTGCGCACCCACGAATCAGACAGGACCATAAGCAGACCACCGACAACACTCAGATTGCGAAGGAAGAAGTTCAAGTCGAAAATAAGACCGTATCCAAGACCCTGTGTAATGACGACACCAAGCAATCCCGCGACGGCGAACTCGGTGCGCTTGCGGGCGATGACTAGAGCCGAACAAACAACCATGGCAATGACATTAACGATAAGGAAGGTGTGCGTGACTCCCCAGGGAACTAAAGCCAGCAAAAAGAAAAATGCGTTAGACAATGATATAGACGTAGTGTTGGACCGTGGACCCCTCGATCCTAGGTCGCGCGGGTCAGGAGCATGGGCATATATCTTACTCTTCCGGAAATCACGTAGATAAAGGAGCTGATCGCTCCATTGTGTGAGGATGCGCAGCGAGTCTTCGATGAAAGTCACTACAATCAGGAATCGGCCAACGGCGGGAAGGTAGCTAGAGAGCGAAAGAACAGGGTGTTAGTGTATGCCTCGAATCCCTTGTTTTGGGCTCTCTCCGCGACTCGGCCGACGACACGAGTAGAAAAAAAGACCAAAACAGAAAGAGTGGAATTGAAACATACGGCTTCACTGGATCGGCCAAGGTGTCCAACCAGTCCTCAATCTTGCTTGTCTGCTCGCGAATTGCGTCCAGCGGACTTGGGTCGCTGGTGGCATTTGCGCTACCGGGCCCGCCAAACGGGTTTTGGTGGCCGAGGTTATAGCCCGCAGTGCCACGAATTTGGGCCATGGCGGAAGAATAAAACAAAAAGAGATTGAGGAGAAGAAGGAAAAGAAGAATAAGAAGGAAAAATTGGAGCTGAGGTCGTATAGGTTGGGGGAAAAGAAGTCTAAGACAGGAGCAAATACCAAGGAGTTGTATACAAAGCAACTTCAGGCCACGATAACCGGAACTGGCCGCTAAACCGCTTTTGGAATAGTGACGACACAGGACCCAATGGTGATCTATAAACTATTTTGAAAAGATAGAAAGCTCTACATTCTTGCGCTTTATTTTTGTTTTAGATCAGTCGGTTATGATTTCATTGCAATACAGATTTTGTCAGCTAGACTAACAAAGAAAAATAAAAAGAAACTAGCACAAACACAGCGTCAGATCCATTCCCGCAATTCTGCTTTTGTTGCCGCAGTGCAGTTCTTCCTCCTTGCACAACTTGCAAGGGGAATCTACCAATTCCGCTCCTAATGCGTGATGGCAATCTCCCAGGCCCTGTAGAGGGGAGGGAGAGTGCTCGAAAAGATGTGACACCCCCAGAACGCCAAAAAGAAAAGAACAAAAAGACAGAACAAAAAAGGGTAATAAATACATTTCAAGATGAAGAGAGAATGAGAGAGATAGAAAAACTTCATGACAGAGGAAACTGCTCACGCAGCCCAGTCAGAGTCCAGTGGGTGGCCCTTCTCACGCGAGCGCAAAATGTCGGGGAGGTAGGTTGGGGTCACGGTCACACGGGGCTCAACAGGGGCAGGAGCAACAGGGGCGGACTGGTTCTCTGAAGCGCTGGTCTCGCTGACACTCTCGTCAGACCTGCCACCCTTCTTCTTGGGCTGCTTCTTAGAAACGGTGGTCCATTCGTCATCGCCATTGGAAGCTCCCAAGAGGCGCATCTGCTCCTCCTCCGAGGGAAGGTTCTGGGCCCACTTAGTAGGAGCAGGGGCAGCAGGGGACTCAAAGGTGTCCAGGAGGCCCTGAGAGGCGGAAGCGGCAGGGACGACGGGAGCGGGGCGGGATCCGCCATTGGCCACGTTGGTCTTCACTGGGGCAGCGTTCTCCTTGGTTTGCCAAGCGTTGGCAGCGGGCGCAGTTGATCGGGCAGCCTCGCGGCGCTCAGACTCGCGAGCGGTGTGCAACTGCTTCTCAAGCAGCTTCTTGCGCTCAACTTCAGCCTCCTGAACTTGCTGCTTGCGAGCCTCGTTCTTGAGACGCTGCTGGCGCTGCTTCTTGGTCTCCACCTCCTTGAAAGTCTGAACCTTCTGCTTCTTGGGCTGGCTCTCGACATTGCCAGTAACACGGAGCACAGAAGCACCGGGGACAGGGGCCTCCAGCATGTCCGAAACATATCCGGCCGATGGGACAGTGGCGTTCACCGCGGGGGAGGCAGCGGGAGACAGATCGTCATCAGCCTCAGCACCAGTGGTCGAGGAGGCACGGGTGTCGCTGGTCTCGAGCTGCGCAGCCTTCTTCTTGTTCTTCTTCTGGCTCTTAGTGGGAGCGGGCTTGGCGGGAGCGGACTGAGCAGGAGCGTTGGTCTTGAGGCCGGCCATGCGGCGGGCCATTTCCTTGCGGTCGATTTCCTCGTCTGGCTTCTCGTCCTCGGTGATGGGGGGCGACACGACGGTCTTCACCTCAGATTTCTTGGCGGCAGCCGGCTCGGGAGCAGGCTTAGACTTGCGCTTTGACTTCTTGGGTGCTGCAGTGGCCTCGGTTTTCTCCACCGCAGCTCGAATCACGTTGGCCTTGGGGGTTGTGCCATTGGTGTAGTACCAGCCAAGGCCACCTGCCACGACGAGCAAGATCGCCCAGCTAATGTAGGGATTCATGGTCATAGAGCTGTGCACTCGTAGGTCAGTACCATCAATGTTGTCAAGATGGTTGCGAATATGGAACTTACTGTCCGATTGGAAGCTATGTAGGCGGAGGATGGGTGTTGGTTGAGAGGGGAGGTGGGATCAAAGTTGCCGGGTGAGAGGGTAGGACAATTGCGCACGCGCACTTTGAAATTGACACGCGCACCAAAAGCCGAGACAATTGCGCTCAGCTAGAGAAGCTTCCGGAGGGAAAGTCTTCAAGACGAGACTCTTAAGGCGTCGGTCAATTGACCGTAGTGCGCTTGAGAAGAAGGCGCGGGGGTGACGAAGCCGCGGATAGGAGTGATAGGAATAGCGCAATGGCGCAAGAGGAAGGTAGGATGAACAAGAGAAGAAGTTGAAGAGAGTAGAAGATGAGAAAGGAGGAAAGGCGAGGAGTAGAGGAAAGGGCAACCGTGGCAGATCCACTCGTACTGTGACGGTAATTGTAAATTACCAAGCCCTTGGCTTTGGAGTAATTGCACATATTCTGTTTCTTGTCAACTTGGCATCTTTGTTCTTTTGATCTAAATTATTGAAGTGTCGATATATCATCTTATTGTTGACTTGATCTTCTACCTAGAATAGTACTGGTACTTGGAGATGAAGAATGTGATGCTCATAGTATACGGTATGGAGATCTGAGCATTGACTGTGCAAACTGTCATCAATATCTTTTGTAATCAACGTCCTCCCCGTACCTGGGGAACAGTGCTTTGGGTGATCTGCTAATAGCTCCCAGATATGAGGAGATGGGTATTTTCCCTGAACAGGCCACGTCTCCGCCTGTCTTCTCTCCGCCTTCTACGCTCTAAACCGATTTATATCTTACTAGCGCGTTCTGGGGCGTAAAAGGACCTCCTGAGCATTTATTTGTTGAACATTTGATTAATCGATCTTTCCGGGAGCCGAGGAGCTTGGGGATTGCCGATCCGGTAGGGGATCTCTCTTCAAATGTTCTTTACCCCTTACAGTAGCCCTCCCACGAGGCGGAAAAGAGTAGTGTAGTCATCACAGACAACCCGATCCAATTGGTGGGCCAAGTCATGCATTTAACGCCTGTGAAGCATATCGAATCCTGGTCAACGAGTCTAAGACATGCAGTATGCAGCGGCACCTTGAAAGTAGGGCTGGGATTGGTTCGCCGGTCATGCACTCCTTAATACGCAATTTGAGTAAGTCTTCGCCATACTAAATTCCTACTCCTTTATGTCCTATTGGCTATACCGTACTCCTTATATTCCTCTTTGTTCTCATTTTTGCCTTAATGTTCCACTATTTCCCCAAGACTATGTTGTATATGATTCTTTAACCGGACTACAAAGATCTAAGAACCTTGGGAGCCATTGTGACTGATGCTTAACAGTCCCTTCATTGGTTTCGATTGTCGTAAGAAAAGTTATCCAAAATTATCCAAAATAGTCCAATGATAACTATGGATAATACCGTGTACTTCTTAAAGGAATATCATCCAAGGAATCCAATATGAAGGGTCTTGAGTTACGCAGATACTAAAATCTAAACAGGTGGGAGCCGAAAACGTATATTTCTATGAGATTGAATCAAGGTAGTGAACTTGTCTACCTCTCATCCATTGAAAGTCCTTTCCAAGTCTCTTGATTGGGATGAAGTCATGGCAACGCTGTATGTTGTATGGAAGAGTTGCTGATAAATCAAAACAGCAAGCAAGATTGCAGTAGTAGAAGCGGGGCATGTTCGAACGACATCTAGTCTCAAACTTGTATACGTATATCCATAGGTGCCTCAAGTATCAATTTTGCACGGCAATATTAACCAATAAGAGTCATGTCCCTCGTGGCATAATTAGTCGTACTCAAGATCCCAGGCTCCCTTGGGACCGCGCGTTCAGGGAAGCAGGCTTCCCCGCCTAATAAATATTTGTAAAATAGCTCGAGCATCTTATGTTGAACTATTATCAAACGAAACTACTTTTGAAATCCTGACTTTCCCAACTACCTCGCTGTGCCTTTCAAAACTATTGCTGAAGCCACAAGAACATCCCCTAGAGGCAACATAGACTGTGACAATGCATCAAAAGACAGAGCCCACAGCAAGCGCATCGGCCAAAGACCAAGTTGAGCCATCAGTAGCATCTGACCTTACTCCAATTGCTATAGCAGCTCGAGGGAGAGAGATCACTGGCCTGAGAATATTCCAAAGAACGACAGCTGAAGACAATATCACGGAGACCAGGCTAAAGGAGCTCCTTTTGGCAATGAACACCGACCAGCCAACCGGAGGCGTGGACATGACATATGGAAATGGGAAAGCCCAGTATCTCCGTTATTGGAAGCCCAAATCCCCCAACGCTCCGATCATCCTCTTTGTCCATGGTGGCAGTTGGCAATCAGGGACATATTTGGACTCGATTGGGTCGACGAAAGTAGCTCATTTGACTGGCCAGGGCTATGCCTTTGCCACTGTCAACTACAAGCTCATACCATCTGTGATGGTGGAAGAGCAGGTGCAGGAGGTGGCCGACTCGCTAGGTTACCTGGTCAGAAATGCAGCAACACTAGACTTTGATCCCCAACGAATCATTCTGATGGGACACAGTTCCGGTGCACACGTTGTTACGCTGCTGGGGACCGATGAAAGATACCTGGAGAAGGCAGGAATCAACATCCATACCGTGCGGGCGGTTATCTCTCTCGACGGCTCAAATTACAACGCACTGGCGGAGATCGCCGACAGTCCGGGGCCGGTGGCGGAGAACACAATCATAGGGCTCGGCACTGATCCAAAACGGCTGCAAGATATGTCACCTACTTATCATGCCCGCGCGCCAAATGCAGGTGCTTTTCTGCTTCTTCATGTCCACAGGCAGGGTGATGTCCGCCAGGCTGTTGAGCTATCCGTGGCGCTGGAGGCCGCAGGTACCGATGTTGCTTTGCATGTGTTCGAGGGCGAAAGTTTCGAGGGCCATATGCAAATGCTCCTACGGCTTGGCGATCCCACCTACCCTGCGACATTGGTTACGGACCACTGGCTTAAGGTACATGTTCCAGTAACCATGCTGAGTACCTGATTGTGTTGTACCTTTCTCTCCCGAAAGTGCTCCACTTCTTGGCGAGCGGGAGAGATCATGACTTTCCCGAATCTACGCGTTCGGTCTGCATGACGGGGGCCGTCGGTCACCGGAATTTCGGGTCCAAGCCTGGATTACTATATTTTCTTTTCGTTCTGAATATATAACATACTCCCTATCGCTTAGAATTGAACTATAACGTAAATGTTATCTTAACAGCAGTGGAATCTCTGATATAACCGTTGAAAGTGTCCAATATACCTGTGGACAAGTTGCCCACGAGGGGTAAATAGCCAGACGAAACCCCCGCAGCCGATAACATAGATAAGCTCCCACCTTTGTCTTCTCCAGGGCTTCCAAAATTTTGAAGCCCAACAACACTCACCATGGGAAAGAAAATTATCATTGACACTGATCCGGTATGCTACTTCAAATCCCATTGCTATAGCATCGGTATTGACCATAGCACAGGGCATTGACGATGTCCTCGCCCTTTTGCTGGCTCTGTCCGCCACACCGGAGGAGGTAGAGGTTCTACTCATCTCATTGACATTCGGTAACATCGAGGTCGAGAAGTAAGGAATCGCTTTAGTCGGAAAAGAAAATTGTCTGACCTGATACACAGCTGTCTCCGCAATGCAGTATCGATGTTCCACATTCTCGAGCGGGAGATGCAGTGGCGCCGCGAGAACGGCCGACCCGAAGGTTTTGGCAGCTTGAAAGCTTCCCGTCCTATATTGGCCGTCGGTGCAGAGGACCCCCTTGAAGACCAGAAAATGCTTGCAGACTATTTCCGTACGTGTTACTTTACCATACTATAAGCACCGCTTGCTGATATCTCCGCAGATGGAATCGACGGACTTGGCGGTATTCACGCAACGGTTTGTGAAGCCCTATATGCAACCGGGTCTTTATGGCCTAGAGAAAAAGTAAACCATGCTAACTTCTAGATAGCACCCACATCTCACCGCTAGTAAGGCATGGGTACACCTTTTCGCTAAAGAGCTGGAGGGCGAGGGCATCAAGCCTGTCGAGGACTGCTCAGGTCCCGACGACCACGCATTCACCCCGTCCAAGCTTCCAGCATACAAGGAGATTCTTCGCGCGCTCCGCGATAATGAGCCGGACTCTGTGACTCTGGTGGCAGTAGGCCCGCTCACTAATCTGGCCTTGGCTGCAGCAGAAGACCCAGAGACATTCCTCCGCGTGAAAGAGGTGGTCGTAATGGGCGGTGCTATCGACGAGCCCGGAAATGTGAGCCAAGCCTTTTCCAGATCTATGAAATGTGAAGACAGATCGGCTGATATTGTTGATAGGTGACGCCAACAGGCGAGTTCAACGCCTACGCTGATGCAGTGGCAGCCGCGCGTATTTTCGCACTTACCTCGCCCAACCCACACACGACAGTTCCACCCACAAAGAGCGACAAACTCCCACCATACCCTAAAACCCTTAGCCGGCAACTGACTCTGCGTCTTTTCCCGCTAGATATCACCCTCCGCCACAATCTATCACGCGGCCAGTTCCGGGAGGCCATCACGCCTCTTTTGGCTGCCGGCTCCCCGCTTGCCGAGTGGGTGGATGCTTTCATGGGACACACCTTCAGGACTTTGGAGCGCCTGCACCCTGGACATGTTGGTGACGATGCTCTGCTGAGTCTGCACGACCCTGTGTGCGTTTGGTATGCTTTGACATCTGAAGATCCGAAGTGGGTTTACTCGGCGAACTCGCCTGAGGATATCCGAATCGATACCTTGGGCCAGTGGACTCGCGGTATGTGCGTTGTTGACCGCCGCAACCGTCACCGCATCGAAGGTGAGGAGGAGAGCTCGAGTGACCATGGTCTTTGGCTGAGCGGCCGTGCTGGTAATCGCATTTGGCGGATGGATGGGTCGCCTGGGGAGGATGACTTTGGTAACGTCATTATTGAGAGGCTCTTCAAGTAATTTCCGTTTGATAGATAAAGCGGAACACTTTTGGTGGGTATAGACGCATATAGCTGTTGATTTCTATAGATGCTGAAGTATGCTTTCTCTTTTTGGACTGTCAGAATATCCCCTAAGCAACCTCGAGCATTGTTTGCCGTGGCCGACCTATTCTTTTGAGTACGTGAATGCTAGCGATCTACGGGCTAGATTAAATGAGTTCGTAATGCACCACAATAGCTCTTAGCAATCCATGCCGCCTAGGGGATTTGGACCGTGCTCCTGTCATATCGAGCCATTAATAAGCCCTGTATACTATAGCGCCGGACGAAGTCAAGCGTGATGCCAAGCTTCTTTTCTACTTCTCCCTTGGAGTATGATTGGGTCAATTTACGATCGTCAACTGCTGCCATGAGCTGTGCTCTTTGCAGTCTCAGACTTCTCAATTGCTGTACCGGATGATGATAAGCTTTGGTGAGTCTCGCTGTATCTTTAATATTCATGTGAAATTGAGCTAACGAACTGTTTTTAGCTGGTCCATTTACTTGCAATGCACGGAAAAGTGCCACCCTGAGAATTTCTATAATTAAAATTGGTTAGGGGGTATATACATGGACAAAAGAGACTTTTAGGGGCCACGATATGAATGAAGGATCTTGTTTTTCTATTGTATAAAGGCGAATTGAGTGTATTGCTTGCAAGTTAGGCAAAACCAAGCTTTAAACTCACCTGGGAGTAGCATTAAAGCCACTATTAAGTAATTGCAGTTCAACCAGGATGTGCTTGTTATGGAGGAAATATTGGGACAAGAGCTGTTGCATTCAGTCCCAGATCAAGTTGAAATGTTGGGGTTGAAACCCGAGCTCCCTGAAATAAGATCCTTGAGCCGGCTTGCCTCTCCAGTATCCACAATTTGACTACGACAAAGAGCGTCCCCGGAGAGGAAGCACGTGCCATATGTGGATGAGTTGAGAGGAAGCGGGTACCCGGGGGCTTTTAGTGGGAGATGCTCTGCTAAAGGAATACTCAAGTTGTAACCGTGGCTTGAAACAGACACAGGACCTTCCCAGCCAATAGGAAAGGTATGCATGTTACAGTCGATGTGCACATGTTTCAAAGCATACAGTCCGTGTAATTATCGAGAACGGACTGTCCTCCAATTAATGCACGTGCTGGGCTACCTCAATTGATGTAATGTGTACCAAGTACAAGGTGATCAGCCCCTTTTCTCACTCTAAAATAAGTCTTTGGTACCAACCAATAAGCTCTTCCGGCCCCACTTGCTACTCCAGCAAATGCCCGTTGTTCCCTGAGGCACGAGTCTCCACTCGACCAATCAGCGTCGTCTATTGTAGCTCGTGGGCTCAACCTTTGGAAGCACGCGACACTATCTATAACCCGAAAAGCCCTGGACGACGTTCACGGTTATATAGTCTGCACCCCTTGCTGTACAACTCAACAGCTATTTGCAACTTTCCCCCTCTCCATTCTTCCACAATGTCACGACTTCCTACCCCAGTCATGTCGGGTGGCTTCATCATTAAAGACAAGTCCGACGGAGATGCCTTTGCATTACCTCCCGCTGCATTGAGCACTGTCAGTCGGAGGTCTTCCCGATCAGATCCTTCCTATATCCCGGCATCCCCGACCTCCCCAGAGCTCTCTGGCCGCCGTACAAGTTACACCGCACGGTCGGGTACATCTATCAAACGCCCACTTGAGGATTTTGATTTGCCTCCGCCACCAACTAGAACTCGCAAGATTATCCAGATGAAGCCAAAGTCACCTTCAAAAACCCCCAAAACAAGGGAAAATGGAAAGGGTTCACAGAGTTCAGAAGACGCCGTGTCCAACCCCACACCAAACTCTAAAAGAAAACAGCCCAGTGCCACTAGTGCCGCAGGACGCAAGATCGCCCGCAAGACCGCACACAGTTTAATTGAGCGTCGACGACGCTCCAAGATGAACGAGGAGTTCGGGACGTTGAAGGATATGATTCCGGCGTGCACCGGGCAGGAAATGCACAAGCTGGCTATTCTTCAGGTACATCAGCCACATTTCTTTCGGGAATTGACGTCGTACTAACTGTCCCAACAAGGCAAGCATTGACTATGTCAATTACCTAGAGAAATGTATACGTGACATGAAGACTGGAGGGTCAACCCACATCCCTGCTGCACCGCCCTCGCCAACATCTCCCCAGTTCATCGCAGAAACGGGCGAGCCCATGCAAAGGGATAATTCATCTACTTATTCATACTCCACCTCTGCATCACCGGAGTTGTGTGCTGCTCCCACAGAATTTCCTGATACATCCCCGTCTTTCTCCCCGTGCACTCAAGTGCCCTCAGCCAACATCCCACAGGATGCTTCATCTATCCTTCCTAGCCCGGCACTGGGCCCGATTTGGGCATCCAGCGAGAAGATGCAGGAGTTTCAGGGTGTTGATCACGAGGCTTCAGCTGCCTTGCTTATGTTGACTCAGGATCGGAGAGGGACTGCTGATTCGATCAGTGAGAACTTCCATGGGAGTACGGCACTGGCACAGTCTGTGGAAGAGACTCCAGCTGTGCCTGAGATTCAAAGGAGGAAGGGCATGAGTGTCCGCGATCTTCTTATCTCATAACCTCACAACTTGGGTTTTGTTTCTATTTATTTTGGAAAATTGGTGTCGGATGCTTCTGGGAATGGTGCAGGGGCTGTTTTATTAGCGTTCTCTATGTTGAGCGTCTGTTTTAATGATTAAACTCAGTGGATCACTGTCTACACATATTGGCGCGTGCGTTTTGTTATTTTGTTACTTGACCGACCTATAAAGGCCGGATACTCCACCTTGGAGGACCAGATGTGAATGGAAAGTCAAGAAAATTGATCTTCACAAAGACCTGGAGAGTGTCAATTCGCAATTTACCTGTTTAATTTAGGACATGAGATGTCTTGATGAAACATAGGAACCAGCTGCCAGTTGCGGTTTCGCCCCCACAACTATCGGGCCATCGGCGGTTCACGAATGACCGAGCTCCGAAAGTCCGTCATCGACAGTCCCCTAGCTCTAAGCTTGGTCGCTAATATATTGCAAATGCCGAGGATCTGATAAAAAAAACTACCCTCAACCTTATTACCAAAAGCTCCTCAATCTGCGCTGGCTCCCCATAGTTGCGCCAAGATAGGACCATGAACCAGCCACGCCGATACAACGTAGAGCGATCATGTTTACGCTGCCACGAGCACAAGATCAAGTGTGACAAGGGCTCACCATGCAGCAAATGCATACGACAGAAAGCCACCTGCCAGTATCCAGGCCCGAGCCGAGTCAAGCGCCAACCCCCGAAGAAGAGCACGGCCGACATTGCGGAACGGTTGGAGCAGCTTGAACAGCTCATTGCGGCGATGGCCAAGGAACGGCCGACTGGCTTGGACAGTCAAAACCAAGCCCCAAATACAAGCTTATTGATGTCGACTGGCCGATCCGAGTACAGGCTGCCATCAAGCCACCCAGCTGCAGCAGATCGCCCCGCCCACCAGGGGTTCCTAGACAAAGATGGCCGGTATATCAATGAGCCTCTCCTTTCGCGGGTGCTGGAGAAAGAGCAGGAGATTAAGTCCGGAATTGGATCACCGACCGGTACAACTAGTCTGCGCCAACCACCGGTGTTGAGGGCAGATGGCCTCTTCACGAACCCGCTCTCGGCTCAGACTGACCCCCAGGAGCTATTTCCGAGTCGCTGGGAGGGAGTCTTTCTCTGGCAAACTTTTCTTCGCCGTGTAGACCCCTTGGTAAAGGTAATTCATGTTCCAACGACGCAACCGCGCATCTTTGCTGCGATTAGCCGACCCGAGAGTGTGCGTGCTGATGTACGTGCTTTGCTCTTCGCCATCTGTTTTGCCGGTACAACAACCTTGCTTTCGGATGATAGTCAGAATGAAGTTCGGCATGCCAATCTGCGGCGGTATCAACAGGGAATGGAATTGTCCTTGTATCACTCCGACTTTTTGGATGCTCCAACTCTGGCCTCGTTGCAAGCGATGGTGATATATCAGGTGAGAATGTTTCTTCAAGTGTTTTCAGTGTTTGCTGTACTTTAAATCGCTGACAAATCTTTGCTTTCTAGGCTTGCTTTCGATTTAGCAATAGCGGCCGATCTGGCTGGACCTTACACGGTGTAACAATCCGAGCCGCGCAATCAATCGGCCTCCAGCGTGACGGGAAAAACTTCAAACTCCCACAATTGGAATGCGAGCTACGCCGACGAACCTGGGGACATATCCAATCGGCCGATAGCCGAGTAGCAGAAGACCATGGGCTCAGCGTCCCAGAAAACGACTACGGCGACACCGAACTCCCGCTGAATGTCGATGACCAGAGCTTATCAGAGACGAACATCGTCCCAGTCGTATCGCAGAACCGATGGACCGAGTTGACCTTTACCCTAATCGTAATCGAAGTTAACAGGGAGCGGCCGGCTTTATTTCGAAGCTTAGTGGGAGCATCCGATCCAGAGCGACTTATCGCAGAGTTCAAAGGTGCAATAGAGGAGAAATACCTGCGACACAGTGACCCAGACATCCCGATCCAGCGCTTCGGCTTCCTCCTCGGCCGGCTACTCCTCACAAAGACCGAAGTGTGCATTCGACAGAAACAGCTACAGTCACAAGGCCCGGCAGCCTGCTCACTCGATCACAACCTTGTCCAACAGACGCTAGCACAAGCCTGCTATGGCATTGAAATCTTCCTTGAGATGCACAGCAATGAATTACTGCGTAGCTTCCGCTGGCTGATGATGACCTTCCCTCAATACCACCTCCTCACTTTCAGTCTCTGGGCTCTGTGTGTTTATCCCACCGGCCCACATGTCGAACGAGCCTGGTGCGCTATCGACATGCAGTTCGATCTAATTGATGATCCCTCTTGGCCGGACCCGGGACCTAAGTGGCCGATGATTGCGCAGTTGCGGGATAAGGCGCGGCGGATTCGCCAAGCGCATGATTCTGCTGAGCAGAGTCAGCAAACCGTTCGCGACAGTTATCCCGTTTGTGTTGATGGGATTGGGACTGGGGATTGTCGGCCTGAGGCCGGATTTGATATTGATAGTTGGGATCCAAATTTTGTCGACTTTTCGGATTGGAATAGTCTGGCTCAGAGTCTTTCTCTCTTGCATTGACGATGAGTTGCTCATACTGGATATTCAGTGTCGTTTCAGTACATATTGGGTACTGGTGGACATCATATGTAAAGTGTGACGAAACTACACAGAGGAGCTTTTTTCATGAGGCGCCTGCTTTTGCACATGGTCTGTTTCGTTGACAAAGAAACACCTGATGACTGTCATTTTGGGATCGCTTTTGCCGCTCCCTCCACCGCCCCTTCGATTGTTTATGTCTGTTCTATAACCATAGGACGCGACGCGATGTTTTTCAGACCGCCAACACATACAAACATCCTAAGCAGACACTCTACCTTCATGATTCTTCCTACATGACTTGCACATCATCCAGCAACCGCCAACATGTCTACGCCTGACAAGGAAGCAGACAACCTGCCACTCCTACTAGAAGCAATCAAAAACCAACCTATCCACCGCTTGGAGGGTATCCTCCGGGACATCGTCAAGCACAGCCCAGAAGGCCGCAAAATTGCTTCAAAATGGCTATTAGTAGCAACAGACGATGTGAAATCCGGGCCAGTTGTCCCCCTCTCCCCCGCTGCTCCCGTCACTTCTGCCCTACCGGTTGAAGAAAAGTCTATCTCGGAGCCTACCCCCAATGTCCCTATAACACTCCGTTTTGAAAACTGCATTTACTGCCTGGAGGATTTCGAAGTCACTCAAAACTCGGAGACGAGCTGTGCATATCATCTTGGTATGTATATCTCCCCCAACCACACTTGTCAATACATGGGTCAGAACATAACTAATGTATGAAAAGAACCTGATGTGGTCGACGAGGAAGACTTCAAGGACGAGATTGCCGCTGGGATTGATGTGGACAATGATGAATATCGTGAAGCTTGGCCGCACAAGTTTTTCTATCCTTGCTGTGGAATGGACTTGACTGAGGGCATGTGTCAGGTTGGTTGGCATAAGGCTGCAGACCCGGATGATCGTCCTCGCAAGCGAACTGGTCGAAGTGAGTTCTAATGCGATGAAGGGAGTTTGCCTCTGGAGTGTGTGGTAGGTTGTAGGGTCCCTGAGGTTTGATGCGAGCTGTTGATGCTTCATCTTCTCAGACTCTTTTTTCAAAATGTCACTAGTGGCCTTTGTATGTATGTTTTTCTCTCTAAAGCAGCCAGCGAGCTGATCCATTTCATCCCAGAAATGAGTACGTAGTGGTGTTCAACGTATGATGTCTGCGATAGGCCGGGTCAGTAGGAGTAATTTTGTTGGAGGGCCTAATTAGTCAAGCATCTACATGGAGCAGCCCTGGTGATCCTGTTTGCTGTACATATCTCTCTCTGTTCATTTGGTCACAAATGTCGTCATCTTTGTAGTTGTGAAGCACCTGGTAGAGAATGTCGTAGAGAATTGCAAGTGTAGAGGATCTTATACAGATCGACACTGATCTCCCGATAGATTAAAAACAAACTTTCTAAATGAGCATAGAGATACACGTATCCCTTAGAAATTCCAACGTTGACAACCTTCGAATTTATCCGTCGGACTTCCATCTCAATCCCCATTAGCTCTAGAGGGATACCCAGACAATGTCAGGGATATCCTGTTTCACAATACCTATTACATTCCTTATGTTCTACCGCCACACTATGTAACTAGTGGACTAGTGGACTAACATGCTCCATACATGTTTCAGAGGTAATACTCTTCCACTCCTTCTCCTAGTATAACGACAGACCTTTACTCTGTAGGTCCACCAAAAATAGAAGCCTAGAACATCCAAGCTTTTGATAAACACTCTAATTAATACACGTGCGATGAAGTTCTTCATCTTTCGATCGAGTCTCAAATACCCGCGTGCGTACTCCAGAACTAACCCGCGTCTCGTCGACCCAAAGAACGCACTTCCAATCGTTAAACGTTCAACCCGTGTGCCCGGGAGCAAAAGTAGGTCTTTTCACTCTGTACTCTGTTTCGGATAATACGGGTTTCTTCGCGGCGACGTACCTAAGTTGCGCCATACACAATTCAGTTGGGTTTTGGGTCTGATTTTTAAGGAATTTTCCGGAGTTTGTTTAGCTCTTTTATCAAGCTCATCGGGTCAGGGAGATCATGAGCCTAGTCGTCTCCTTAAAATAAGCTTGTGTGCTGTACGGGGTATTTCCTAGGCATTTCCTATAGCACATTGACTCAGGGGTAGACCCGAGACATATAATATAAATACTCAATCCGATCCATCTTTATGAAAATGGAATGACGACTACATTATGAATTTGCTTTTGTACCTTAGTAATCCAACAGTAAGCGGTGTTATCGGACTAATTCAATAGTAAAAGCATGATAGCGAGCTTTCAAAGTGCCGGCACCCAATCACCCCGATATCGATTCCTTTTTTCGTCGAGATTGACGGAGTCCTTGGGTAATCAAAGGCTGGAGTGGGCCCTGCCCCTGAATAGGAAACATTGGAATCATCCTCCTACGGAGTACGGAGTACATATGTTGTGTTCATTTTCTAGCTCTAGGCCCTCCTAACCTCCTTTCTATCAATGTGGCTGTGTGTCAGGTGAACTTTGTTAATTTCCGGCTATGTCTCAGAGCGCCAAAGGTGTAGGAATTGTAAACAGGTATATATACATCAACTACTTTGTGCTCCTTCAAATCTCTCTATACTCATCCTCTTAAAACAATCATCCTTCAAAATGCATTTCACCAACCTTATCGCCTTGCTTGCTGCACCAGCTATTGTAGCAGCTACCCTCGAGCCAGCTTCGTCCAACACCAAGGGTTTCAGACCGAATAGCCTGAACTGCCGAGGTGCGTGATGACAACGAACAAAGAACAAGTTCTCTTACGCTAACTGTTATAAAATAGCCACCAAGGTCTCCAAGGCCATCCAAGCCGCCGAGTGCTCCCACAACACTCGCACTTTCAGGACCCAAACATTCGCCGTCTTCGAGACCGACCACCAATACGACTCCGCTCACGGTGCTCCCTACGGCACATGCAGTGCGTACACCTGCACTGCCCCAACCAGTGGTCAGTTGGAGGAGAGCTCGGACCACTGGATCTTCTATTGGGGCAGGGGTGGAAAGAGTGCCGGATACGGCACGACCTGTATCAAGTCTCCCAAGACTGGAGAGTGTGGTTGTGAAAACTCGGATGGTGCTTTCATTGCCGGCAGTAGTAGCTGTACTTAGATGTGCATGGATGGAAGTCTCCTAGCTTTCGAGCAATTTATGGTTTACATCCTAGGACTGTAAAATACAATGTCCCCAAAACTGCAATTGACGGTGCTTACAGGACGAGGTTTGGTTCTTTCTTTTTCTCCACAATATATCATTCGCCTTGGAATCTTTGTCAGATAAAAGGAATGGACGTGAACATACCCTTTACGTGGACTGACGACCTGGCTCAGATAGTCAAGGTTGGCTTCAAATATAACTAAAATCATTTCGGAAATGGGAAATTAGATGTAAAGGACCCCATCAAACGATATAGACTATGGTGTACTAGGACCAGATTCTTATATGATGTGGGCAAAGAGACAAAATGAGTAAATGAGGTCATGTTTTTGCTTGCAATACGTGCACCCGTGGGATAGCTCCGTTGTTAAAGACATGGGTATTCTCTGCCTCATTTGGCGGGAAGTTAAATCACGTAAACGTGTTCAAGAAGTGTGATTCTCAATAATGATGATAATAGATGATTGGCGCTCCCAGGACAATTGATCAACATTGTCACTCTTAAATAGATCGCCATGCTAGAGATCATTCGAACGGCCAAAAACGCTCGAACTCAGCCTTTTCCTCATCAGTCTCAGCCAGTTGCTCCAATATCTGAACCTTGAATTCGTGGAGCGTAGCTTTGCAATCATCGTATCGCTCGTGCTCGATGAAACCTTTGTCTGGCCATAAATCGCCCATGCTCTCCTTGACCTCCGCAACGAGCTCAGTCCCTGCCACTGCACCATCGCTATCCAGTTTAATGCGCTCGAAATCTTCGTCCGAAAAGTCAAACGGGAATGGGATGTCGCTGTTCACGGCAGGTAAGTCCGCCCACGTATCCTTCAGATCGACCAGAAGCGATTGGAAATGCGCCTCGCCGTATTCGAACATTCGGTGGGCAAGGAATATCAGACCATAGGCTGCCGTCTTTCGAAACTCGACTACTCGATATAGATCTGGGTTTTTGGCATGCATGAGTTTACGCCATCCAATGAACACGTTTTGGATGGTATATTCGTGCACAGCCGCAGATCGTTCTTCCGGGGAAAGCCCAGAGAGTTTCGGTACTGGTACCAGATCGAGAGTCTCAGGCTCAAGGCCACCCCAGTCGAGGAAGGCTGGGTCAGGATTGTGGTTGAAGAGGGGCGAGATATGGCAAGACTGCCAGTCGATGATACCCGTAATCTTTTCGGGATTATGCGGGTCTACGAAGATGTTATCATCGTGCAAATCGTTATGCCAGAGGTAAGGACTGGTGATAGTAGTGTCCTTTGGGATAAGGGCATCGACGATTTTTCGGTAGCATGTTAGAGCAGTACTTTTCTTTTCCTTGTCTGGTCGGTAGAGTTTTGGGCCATAAAATAAAGCAATCTGTTTCGGTGATTTCAAAGACTGGATTGCCTTCGTCTCTCGCGTTCCGACTGCTTGTAGATACTGTGCTAGAGAAGCCCCTATAAGCTTATTAGAGGCTGCGCGAAGGAGATAAAAACGACGATGTACATGGTCCTTTCTCGACGTCCAAAATTGATCGGTCTGCATCACACCAATCCCGGCCTGTAGCCGGGCCAATGGTAAATTCCGAGTCTCTGACAGCCTCACCATCTTTGACGTAGTGGCCATCTGCTAGTGGCTGTACATCTCCTGCGTAGTATAAGCTACCATAATGCGAGAATGAAACGCTTAGCCATTGCTTCTGAAGATGTGTCAGAGCGAGAAGCAATTGAAGCTTCTGGGGTAGTTTCAAGGTACCCCAGACTTGAGATAGCGGAACACCCTCAATTTTATCCATGATGATAAATTCAGCGCCAACAGGGTGCGATCTTGCCTGCGAGTTCCATGAGTACACGCGAGGCGCTGGTGTCTTTAGAACTTTTCTAGCCTCCCAAATCAGTTGTGTTAGTGAGACACAGTGTGGATAGAGTTCAATATAAACATACGAAGTCTATAGTGGCGACTTCACTAGCCGTAGTAAAGTGTGGGACGCCAGCATTCGGGTTAGGCACCTTAGCTATGACTTCTCGGCCATCGTCCATAGACATAAGGAATGCTTTGTTAAACATGCCGTCGGGGTACTTCGTGATAGAAATGCATTGAGAAGCGCCGACCGAGTCTGCTGCGACACGTGCGAGCTTATTCATGTCGAATCTGATCTCTCGCTTTCGAAGATTCTCTGCCTCATCTACAACAAAGCGGCCACGCGTGAATTTGAAGAATTCATCGTTAGAATTCCAGTCTGATACGAGTTAGTAATGTCGAAATGCGCTCTGGTTGACGTGCCTACCTGTCTGAGAAGGGCCTATGCTGGTGGGACTGCGGTCGTAAGGTAATGTTGAAGCTTTCGAGATTGAGCGGCGGTGTTGCATTGGGCTTGGTAGTATCCTTTGAAGATAGCACCGAAGACGCGCGGATGGGCGTCGGCACATATTCCAGGAAATGCAACGCCTCTGATGATGCGTACCTTCGAGGAAATCTAGGGGCAAAAGGAAGATCGATTCAGGGAATGCTGCTTTGCTACGCAAACCGAGTGATGATGATCCCTCTGTGGTCCCTAACGAATGTTAGAGCCTAACATGTAGACTGCTGCAGGAGACAAACAGATGTTCTGTTTGTCCCTTAGGTATGATAAAAATGCTCTTATGTAATCCATCAGGAGTAGCGGTATTTTGGGTACATTTTATTTGTTAGCGACTCCTGTCCTATGCCTCCTAACCTAGTCCAGGAAGGAGAGGTCTCATTAATTATGTGACCAAGTCACTTAGCTCCTTCGGGGAATTAAGGCAGTTGGTGGAAGTTTTGGTATTTTCCTTTTGGTTGGTTTCATTCAAAGAATATTGTCAAAATAGATCAGTCAACATTTCTACTAGGTACTTGCTCAAAAGGACATTCAACTAGAAGACTAGGAATTAAATGGGCATCAAAAAGCGCGCTCAGCGCACTTTCATTAAAGACTACTTGCTAAACACAAGCATGTATCGCTTATAACATTTTCAGACACAAACACCGCAAATGGTGTATCAAAATCATAGCAGGGACACAAATCACCTAGCTCCGGGCATGCTCCACAGTAACCGCATTAGGCTTTTCGCCTCCTTCGGGGCTCAACTGAGCTCCCTTCTGGTGTGCCAGCACCTCCTCTCCCTGAGCAACGTGGTTGGCGCCACCAAACAGAGTGTCGATCTCCTCAAGGGGAACCTGCTTGGTCTCCGGAATGAAGAACCAAACGAAGAGTGCAAGGAGGAAGTTGATACCGGCAAACATGTAGAAGGCATAGAAGCCCTTGTTTTCGAGGAAAATAGGGAAGAATTGCTGCACGATGGCGTTGGCGATGTTCTGAGTTTGCGATGCCATGCCCACGGCCTGGGCGCGGACGTTCATTGAGAAAATCTCGGATGTCCAGATCCATACTGTTGCGCCCCAAGATGGTTTGTCTGGGAAATTATGTTAGCGTGGTTTCGTTTGCGGGACAATAGTGCGTGGAGAGAACTCACAGAAGAATATGAACAAGAATAGAAGGAACACAATCGATATACCGACAGGTTCTGATTTGGCTCCGTTGGCGAGTAGTGGTGTTTCTGTTTCGACGGCAGAGACAATGATCATGCAGAGACCCATGCCGATACCACCGACAATCAGAAGGAACTTTCTTCCGAAACGATCAATAATCCAGACGGCGTTCAGGGTGAAGAAGATTCCAAAAGTGGCGTTCAGAGCGTTGATCAGAGCGATCTGACTATCGCTGGTAAACACCTTCTGGTAGATCTTGGTAGAGTATGAGTTGAGCGAGCCTTGTCCGGTAATCTGTTGGCCGGCATTGAGGATCAGAGCCAGGCCCATGCGCTTGCGGAGAGACTTGTCCTTCCAGAGAGCAGAGTAATTGCTAGAGATGGCTTCCCTCTCGTATTCAATGGCCTCGCGAATTTCCAGCAACTCTTGCTCGACTTCCTCCTCGGTATCACGAACTCTTTGCAGGGCGTCTCGAGCCTTCTCTATGTTGTTGCCTCTCTGAACATACCTAGTAATTGTCAGAATTGCTCGGAGCCAAATTGAATTAGCAGGGACTTACCAACGAGGACTGCCGGGGATGGTTGGCAGAAGGACAAGGATCAGAACAGGAACCAAAAGCTGGAAAATGACAACCAACTTCCAGTCCCACTCGCCCAGTCTGGGGACATTCTTGGTGCAGGCAAAGTTGATCCAGAAGCAGATGAACGATCCCACAGAGTAGAACATTTGCCAGAAAGTCATGATCTTACCACGGATCTCAGATGGAGCCAGTTCACCAATGTAGATAGGGCCAGCAGCTGGAAAGTTACTTCGTCAGTTCGTGTCAATAAAACCACGCGATCAACAAGACTTACTCAGAGCAATACCCTGGCCAATACCAATGATACATCTACCTGCAAGGAAGCAAGCAAGATCGTGGCGAGGAGAGAAGGCTTGCATAAAAGTGGCAACAATGACCAAAACACAGCCAATGCCCATTCCAAGCTTGCGACCCAGGAAATCTGCACAGGGTCCTCCTAGGAAGAAACCACCAAAGATAGCGCCGACCGTGTATGCTGTATTAATGGAACCTATTGTTGCCGAATTTGGGTGGTTCATCCAAGCCAGCCAGTTCTTGGATCCCTGGACGGAGTTGAACACAGATGCATCATAGCCGTAAAGTACCATGCATGATGCCGCGACACAAGAGATGTACCTAGCAAGTGGGATTAGGGCATGTTCTCTGGTGTAGAATAACTGTGCACCAACCAATTGTACGCTCTCTTCCGGGTCATTAAGAGGCCCATTCTGATGAGATGGGATGGGATTGGTCTAACACTGAGATTGCAGTTCTTTATCAGATCAACAGCACCTCACTCCAATATATTTAAGAAAGCGGCCAGTGACAGCTGAGCAGCTGTATCCCTTAAATGTGCGAGAGCGGTTGAAGATGAGATACAGTACAGGGGGACACCTGAGTGGGCGGAGATGGCAACTATATAAGAAAGTTCAAGACACGATAAGGGCACATTCCCGGGGAAAAAGCTGCAACCCCAGACCATGTGAGCAGAGAAACGCTATGAAGTGGATCAGACTATCCCCAGAATCAACAACCCCGGACACGCTAAGCGTATTTTGGCATTTGGATAACGGGGAACCCTGTTCTCCAGGATCGCTGAGTGGTGGGGTATCTGGAGTCAACCGCACATGGGCAACCCGTTTTTCACGCCCTTTCAATTTCTCATTGGTTTAGAGCTTTCTCAAATGCGCTAGCTAGACCTGGGGTAATGGGAATCTGGGGTTCGAGGATATTTTCCAACTTTTCGTTCCGGCGAGATGAAGTTGGGGAGGGGGTTCCACGAATCGGGGGGCTGGATGACAGTGGCTTGGGAGAAAGTCAAGTCCACCAATAGGGTAAATAGTGAAGGATTGGAGTACGAAGGTAGATTAAGACATTTGACAAAGGTGCTAAACAAAATAACCAGGAGATAATAAGCGACTGGACTTCCGCGACTCTTTTAGCCTGGAGATAGGGCTAACTTTATCCATATCCCTTGATGGAGATGTAGAGTAAGGGCAACCAATGATTGCTACTTGCTAATATTCCAGTTTTTGGCATCTGCCAAGGTTGTTTATTAGGCTATTTATACCCATCTGCTACAATATGTCCTCTTTGGATACATGTGTTATTTTAGCCGAGGAACATGTGCTACATGTGCTTGATAGGCACTCTTCAAAATATTTAGGGATAGACCAAAAACACAAGGTCAATGGATAGTATGACCTCATATTTCTCTTCGTTAAGAATAGGCTATATAAAGAGCATGATTTAAGTAGATCCATTTAATATGGAACCTATAAACAGGATATCTTTCGTAGATGTGCAAAGCTGTATACATCTTGGAGAAGCCACAATCACATGATGTACATGGAAAAGGCGACATGCACTTTTTACATCTTTTACTGCCTATTTTCTATATGTTGCGGCCAGTTATAGGCCAGTTCTTCTTACCATCCTAGCTACAACACCAATAGGGGGTGGGGAATATGTTAAAAAAGACCTCTAAATGGAGTATCTAAGAAGACACCTGAGAAGATATTGAGAAAGACTGCCAAAAGAAAAAGACACGACAAGGCCACATAGGTAGCCTACCGTTCCTGTATATTTTAAATAGCTTCGAGATTCGTTATTTGTTCCTATAAGAACAGACCGATCTGCCTTCAATGGATACTTGCATAGGATCTAGTTTGTTCAGACCATGCCGCATTGATGCACACAGATGAAACTCTGGTTGAAGTAATGTAACAGATGAAATGATATGTAATATTTCTGATCATCGATTCCATTCACTTGATGGTCCAAAGCATTTTGTAGTTGCCATATGCAGCTGCACTATGTAGTTCTTTCACTTGCGCCTCCAGTGATGCTCCTTCAAGACAACTACCACCGTTTTAACCAAAGCACAAGGAAATCTGGCAAATATCCCTTTAGACTGAGAATGAATTTCTAAATTATTTCCTCCAAAACTCCCCAAGGCGAGTTGATCTTCCAATTGTACAGATCACGTGCTCTCGTGATTTTCTCAACGCGCCATCCGCGACGGCGAGTCCCACTTTGATCTGGTAGATTGAGGCTCTACTCTTCTTTGAACATATTTTTGATTCTTTTACTTTGCTGTGACTTAACTAGCTATATGAACCCACCACTCTGCCGTCTATTCCAGTCTATTCTATCATTTTGACCACTCGCAATGCCACCCCGCAAATCGAAGAAAAAGCAGACGCGACTTGCCTTTGCTGCTTCAACCGCTCCGCCTTCAGCGGATGTAAGTCCAGATAAAAGCAACCGATATGCAACACTTACATACAGCAACCCAAGCTTGGGCACATACCGTGCTCCAAAGTCTTCCAAAAGCAAGCCGGAGACTTCGCCCGAGAAGAAACGGCCGAAGCTCCCCACCAAGACGAGCTCCAATGATAAACACGCGAGTACGGTGATGCTCTGCCCCCTCAATGCAACCAGAAAGCTAAGATCCAAAAGATGAACTGTTTATAGAAGACCAATCGGACAGAGAATCCTTAGACGAACCTATCATCTCCGCCTCCCAGAAGAGAAAGCAAGTCGCGCCACCCGACAACATCAACGTGGTGATCCACAGCCCACCAAAGCTCAATGACCACAAAGATGCGAAGAAACCCCGCGCACAGAAATCACAGCAATCTTTACAATTCTCAAACACACAGGCTGGGAACACGAATGATTCTGATTCGGAGGAGCTATCCCGGCCGCGCCGAACGCTCAAGCGCAAGGCGGCAAGCCCACCAATTGACCCCAGCGACTCAGATGAGCCAGTAGCCTCTTCGGTCGCCAAACGGCGCAGATCTACCCGGGGTGGTCATTCTTCAAGCTCGCCTCTTATACTCAGCGGCGATGATTCAAATGAGTCAGTAGCTCCTTCGACCGTCAGGAGGCGCAGGCTAGCAAGGCCAGCTGTGGTGTCCAAAAACGATGATGGTGATGACTCGGACGAACCATTGGCCTCCTCGCCAGTGAAGAGGCTCCGACGTGGACAGGAGAAAGAAGCTCCCAAAGCTCCTCACACACCCCGCCACATCTCGAGACAGGCTAAACTTGATATCGCAGAGGATTTGGAGGATCTTCAGGATTCAGGTACGAAGCAACTGGCGCACGATACTCATTTGATTTGTTCATGCTGATGCTTATCATGCGTAGTTGTTAAGAAAAGTCGAACTCGCGGGCGGAATGTCGAATCTGCCCGAGACAAGAGAATGAAGCATCTTGAGGCCCTCCGTCGCAGACGGGCTGGTGTGAAAGACCAGGATGACGAAGAAGAAGAGGAAGAGGAAGGAGATGAAGATGAAGACGATTCAGATGTGCAGGAGATTGAACGACCCGGCAGCGATGCCAGTCCCTCTCGTCGTGGACTCTGGCAGCATCACAACGATGACAGCGACATCGAATCAGCCATCGACCCTAATGAGAACCTTGACCGGTACGAAGACGACTTTGTCCTGGAAGACGAGGTGAATGACCTCGGCGTGCCCACCGAGGAGATCCCCTTCGAGTTCACCCGACATGCATACAAGCAGCCGAAGGAATACTTCCGCGACGTCATCGGCTGGATGGTGCAAAACAAACTGAACCCGGCCTTCCCTCGCTCTGACGACATGTACAAAATGGCATTCATGAAATTGGAAGATGAAGTCAAGGGTCGGGCTGGTTCACAGCTAATATCCTCCGTTTGGAACCCCAGTTTCGTCTACGCCCTCCAGGCCCGGCCACACATCGAAATCGCTGCTTTCCCCACAGAAGAGAACCATCCCTGCGATGCTTGTAGGCGCTCTGGACATCCTGCTTCTAGCGATATCAAGCTATACGGGAAGGCGTATTCCCTGCAAACGCTCGAGCCACTGGAAGACGAGAATGACGACAGCGATGACAATGATGAGGACTCCAATAACGACGACGACGACGACGGAAAGGAGCGAGACCGGGATGGCCATGTCATTCCTCCCGAGAATGTCCGGTATTTCCTCGGAAAGTAAGCTTTCGTTTGCACACTCATTTCGCATTGATTTCACCCCCTCTAACCGTTTCCTTTTTGTTTCAACAGACAATGCAAGGCGAGAGCCCAGCTCGCCCACACCCTTACCCACTGGCGCTACCATCTCAATGAGTGGGTCATCGACTTCCTCGAGCGTACGGGCCATATGGATGACGATGAGATCCTCCGACGAAATGATATGAGTGTCAAGCGGAAGACGCGAAATGCAAATGAAGTCCTTGACAGCATGACTGGAACTGGTGAAGTAGATAAGCTTTGGCGGGACTTCCATATTAATCTCAAGTCTGCTCGCGAGAAAGAGGTATGTTCTTGTTGTGTGTGTTCTCGAGGCTTCCGTGGCTAATCAGGCCTGTCCTTTCAATTAGTCCATCTACGGATGATGCGGTGATTATGTCCAAGAGCCAGTACTACGACCCTTGCAGCTAGATTTGTGACGTCGTTTTCCCTTTGCCAATTTTCTCCAATGCTCGACCTTCCACAATGATACCCCTACTTTTTTTTTGCACATTCCCAGTCATGTCCAGCTAGTCTACCAAGACAAGAACTCACAGGTTCAGCATAGCAGGCAAACTGGCTATCTCAAGAAACCCTACGTAGTGTCTATATACATTGGATTAAAGGTATTCGTAGGACTTCTTTCTCTACATATTAACCCCCGTAAGAAGGCTAGGACTGCAAAATGCGAAGAAGACAACCAACCCTCCATTTTCATTATCTGGACATGCACATGGGGACAGAAGAAAAAAATGGGGCATATAGAAACAGGAAGAACGAAGATTTTGTGTTGTACAAATACATGCATGTATAGGATGCCGGAGCCGAAATGTCAGAAAGCATGAGAACCTGCAAGGGGAGAAAAAATGAAGTAAAAAAAGGCATTAAGAAGGCCCGAGCAAATCAAAACAAGAGAAGAATCAGGAGGCCAACCCTTTCAGAGTGTTTGCAGTCCTGCATTTTGAGATATGGCCGAAATCTGTAGTTGGAAATCGCAGGACGTAACAGAATCGCGCCGACATGCGCTTAGGTATGCCGCTTGCAGGACACATAGCCTCGCGGTCGATGATCTTGTCGCTGGATCCTTCGCCAATCTTTTCTTTCTGTTTTCCAAAGTGGCGTTCATTTACAGAGTGGGTTGAGCGAGCTTGTTAGCTTCGGAGCCGGGGGTGAGCATCTGCGAGTAGGAATTTCAATCAGTATAACGTTTCAAAGTCTGAGAGTCCGCTGAAGAGCTAGAAAATGGCAATCAAGGACAGTACTAAGAAAAGAAAGAGTTTTCAAGACTGCCGAGATGCGAATACCCGAGGCAGTGTACACGGTGTCAAGTGTGCCAATGACAGCACGAATCGGGGATTCGGGATAATTGTAGCAATTTCGACAAAAACCAAGAAAACAAACACAAAAGAAAACACAAAACACATACCTCGTTGGCTCCCTTGATCATTCCCTGCTCGCGCTCCATCTGGATGTACTGCTCCTCCTCGGCGTAGGCCAGGGCGAATGGCACACCGAGCAGGAAAGCACTGGTGCTGATAATCCAGAGGGCATTGCCGCTGAACGACAAGCTGGCTTTGGTGAGGTCTGTGATGGAAGAGAAGGTGCTGGACACGGTGCGGCGGGCGGAGGGGGGAATCATGTCTTTCAAAGCGGCGACACGCTCGTAGAGCGACTCAGCCTCGAACTCGGCATCTTCATCGTCGGAGATCTCGGAGTCTGTATTTCATTGATGTCCATATCAGATAAGGGTCTTGATGTTGATTTGCGACTAATATGTTCCTTGCTGGGGTTTCGAGGTCGCGTTGTTGGGGGGTCTTGGGATTGGGGACTGGGATGATGTGATGGAATTCAACGACCATGGTGTCCTCCCATCGAAGCGATTCTCAATGCAAACGACAATGGCGCGATGCATGTTCTGTCTGGGTATGGGCGTTGCAGGATTCGGTACTAACCAGTGTCTGAGTAGTCATCCTCGTCATCGGAGACCAGGAGAGCGTCGTTCTTGGTGGCAGTGGGCTTGTCGGTAAAGTGCTCGTCTTCAACCTCAGTGAGTTTGACCATTTTGGGCGGTTTTGATGAAAATTGCGAAGGGTGTCGAGTTAAAGGTGATGTTTGAACGATGTGATTATGGCATTAACTACCTAGGCAAAGCTAGCAAAGCAACTGAATCACGTGATGAGCACGTGCCCGTCGGCGACAAGGACTTCGTTCTGACTTTTTTGCCGAAAAGCGGTGAGGAGCTTGGACCGCGTGATCTTCACATGTCGGATGAGATTTCCAACACTTCAGTATCCAACATTGAAATTGATTCTTCCTTCAGTGTTTGTTTGCAGAGAACCCTCTCGAGGATTTGCTGGCGACACGGCTGCTTTGCGGAAGAAATAAACTAGCAAGCCAAATGCCTGTTCGTAGGAGTTCATGTTTCTGCCACGGGCAATGATGATGCGTTCAGACCACTATATCATTTCATAGTTATTAGATCAAAACATGGTACTGCAAATCATAGATTTAACACAGAACAGAGATAGACTTACGTGAGAGTCATTCAATATTTTCAAGAACCAGAAACAAGAATCGTCAGCCACAAGACCGTAAAGTGTACAGTCTTCTTTCATGAGGCTCTTGCGATGGCAATGCACACACCCTTTTAAATGACTTAGCTTCCCAACATATGACAGTACAAGAATAGTCGGCGACATTTGCGACCCTGTGAAGTCTCTTTGGAAGTCTCTTTGGAAGTCTCTTTGGAAGTCTCTTGGGAAGTCTCTTGGGAAGTCTCTTGGGAAGTCTCTTGGGAAGTCTCTTGGGAAGTCTCTTGAGATGTCTCTTGAGATGTCTTTTTAGATATCTTTTTAGAGATATCTTGAGAACTCCTTTGAGATCTAAGTGAAGACGGTAAAAAAAAGCATACTTTGTGCAAGAGACTTTTCTATGTATAATCAGGGAAATGTATGTCAGAGCACTCACCCATATATGCTAAGGCTTGTGGGACACCTTTCGACACACTATCTGGGCCTTTTGTTTGCACTACAATGACATTCACAGAAATATCTTCTTGGGCACCGTACCAGACTCCGTAGTCTGGTCTACCGGTAAGGTACCAGGCTCTGTTTTTCCAAGTGACGGCCCGTAGCCCCATTGCTTTTCTGCTTGTATGAGCACCGGATGCGAACAATGAGCTCGATCTTTCATAGCGATGTGATGAGCATAGAAGAGTAAAACATTGAGCTTTAAACGGGCTTCGCACGACGGTCTTTGACTGGTGGCATCATCCACAATTGACAGGTCTCTCACTGGATAAAGTTGGCCAAATTGAACGTTGCTTGTTGTGGTTTTTAGATTACCTACCCAGAGGAACAGGCATTGCGAGCGGTTTGACATCTGTTAACTCATGGTCGTTAAAGCCGAATTTCAGACTTAACATGTCCTCCACTTTCACTGTAGAAAGTGTTGAAATCGCGATAGATGGGAGTGTGCTAGGGTCTTGGTCATTTTTTTCAATGAGCCGTCCCAGGTCTTCACGCGTGATTTTATTGGTCAGGAAGTCATCAATTGCAGTCTTCCACTTATCAGCAGGCATCTTTGTACTGATCTAGATCAGATTCAGAGACAGAGGGGTGGGGTGTCGAAAAGAAGAAAACAAGAAGTGGGGAATGGTGGGGAAGGTGGAGAGAAGGGTGGAGAGATTAAAGTAGCCCTGGTGAAAGGGAACCTCCAGGCTGTCACCACGATATCATTTAATATTTGCTTTGTCAGTTATTCAATCAACCTTGGAACCTTGGAACTAAAACCTAAAGCTAAGTGAATAGAAAGAGGGTATTGGTAAATCGATAATGGGACCCCCCTGAATTTTTAAATACCAACTGACCGCTTTCCTTACCGCTTTCCTCTCGAAATCACTACTCCGTACTTTCTCTATCAATCGTAGTAACATCAACGGTACTTACACTTACTATGTAAACTACTAGCAAAAGTAAGTACCTCTCAGTAAACAGTACATCTTCAAAAAAAATCAATTTGCAACTTGCCCATATCTACATAACTACTTCTTCTTCATCTTCTTTATCTCTCTCCTTTTTCACCTTTATCACTACTACTACTTGAATGGTAGGAATAGTAGTTATGTGGGAATAGAAGCATTAGTTATGCAGAAACAAGCTTCTTTTTCTGGTAATAAATATGCATTTTTTCCAGGGTTATACATAGAAAAGTCCATTTCACAAATTAAGCCTCTTTCCACATTTTTAGCTTGTATGTCTATGAAACCGAGAAGGTGAGCAAAAAATCTGAGAGAAAGAGATAGCCAAAAAGTCATCTGAAAAGATATTTAAAAAGACCAACCAAAATGGACTCACAAGGCCGCAAACGCGGCCGACGATTCTTGTACTGTGTAAATCAAAATTTAAATTCTAAAATTGGACCGGCAGAAAATAAGTTTACCTTAGGAATCAGGCAAAATCAGGCCAAACTCAGGCAGGAGGGGTCCCATTCTAGAGGGGGTCGATCTACTAATACCCTAGAAAGAAAGGTGAGTTGAGGAAGGCTGAGTGTTCATACAAAGTGTGTTTTAAAAGAGAGGTGTATTCTACAGAGTCAAAATGCTGGCCATAGTCTATAATTACAGAGTATCCTCTAGATGCGACCACATGACCCTTGTGTTCGACATATCCACACGAGTCCAGAGGCATAGAATCACCTATTTACCGTCGGCCAAGCTTCCACCGGGCAATGCGGTCTTGAATCTCCTCCCAGGGGAAGGACCGGAGCTTGTAACCTTCCAACTCGCCTTCTTGCAACACAACAGTAGGCTTACCAGTGCCCTTACCCTCATTATCGACCTGGCCACCGAAGACCTTGCGAGCCACACGGCGGAGGTCCTCGACAGTGAGGGCCTCGATCTGCTCACACATCTCCCGGACACTAACCTTGCGGCCGTGGACCTGCACCTGGCGTCCAAGATCCTCAAGCTCGACCATGCGAGACTCCAGGTTCATGAGCAGCGAGGAACGGAGCTGGTTCTTCGCACGGTTGACTTCCTGTGCTTGGAGCGAGCTGTAGCCAGTGTCCAAAGTCAGGGACTGCAGCTCACGGCACATGACCTCGACCATCTCCGTGATCCGGGTTGGGCTGCAGGATGCGGAAATTCCGAAGATCCCACTATCCGTGTAGCTGTGGTTGAAAGCGATGCAGCTCTCGACCCAACCGTGCTGGTTCAGCACGTTGGTGTAGAGTCGCGAGTACATGCCCTTTCCAGGGCCACCAGCCGAGAATGAGCCACCACCACCAAGGAGAGTTTGGAGAGTAGCGAGAGCATAGATATCAGGCGAGGAGATGGGGAGGGCCTCGAATGCAATGTGGATGTGACTCAGGCGAGGAAGCATGGGGCTCGCTGGCGGGGGAATCGAAGGGAGGGCAATGAAGCCACCCGTGTAGTGAGCAGGTTGACGGAGGTTGAGCACGGATGGCTTAACCAGGGAGGAGTGTAGAGGCTCGACTGTAGAGTTCTTGGGGGAGGTGAGGTTCTTGAGGAATGGAAGCTTCGACAAGAGCGAAGTGTGTGTTTTGGGGGAAGCAGCCGGGCTACTGATTGTTGATGAGGGAGTGAAAGAAGGAACGGTCGGCACCTGGCCTTCGTGGGCAGCCGCTTGGGAATCAGACAGTGTGGTTTCGATTCCACTGCCTGACAGTACAGGACCCTTGGTCTTGCTGATGTCCCTCGGCTTCATGTCACCAAAGTACTGTTCTGTGAGCTTAACAGCCTCTCCGTGTGGCACTCCGGCAAATGCAACCACCATCCGGTCCGGGTTGAAGAAGAGTTCCCTATACCGCTCCACCACTGCCTTGTTGATTTCGCCTAACCGTTCTTCCGGGCACAACAGCGGGTTTCCAAGAGTATTGTCGGCGTATGCAGTCATGTGCACCAATTCCGGAAGAATGAGTTCCGGCTTCGCCCAAATCTCGCCGATCTCGTACTCCGCCGTTGCGAGCTGTTGGATAACCTCCTCTTCGGTAATGAGGGGATCGCGGATAGTCTCTGCAAGCAGGCCGAGCGTGGTAGGAACTGCCGAGTTGAAACTGGCAGACTGGTACATCAACGATTCCCGGGATGAGGCACACTGGATGTTACCGCCTAGGGATTCAAGAATCTCAAGCATTTCATCTCCGCTGCGCGCCTTGGTAGACTTGAAGGCTAGACGGTCCATAATGTGGCTGACACCGCGCAGGCTCTCATCTTCGTAACGAGATCCGGCATCGACGTAGACTCCGACACCAGAGAAGGGACCCGGTAATGATTCCGTGGCGACGCGAACTCCATTTGGAAGTGTGGTGATTTGTTCTAGCTCAGCGGGATCCTGCGGAAAAAAGCAATTTGTCAGTTATTTGTCAGTTACAAATAAAGTTATGTCGCAGGGCCTCACAAAGCTCTCTTACCTTGACCGAGTCATTGATGGTAGAGAGGCTTCTTGACACGGCGCGAGGAGCTCGTGTCAATGGCTTCGCAGACTCAATGGCCCGCAATGCTGTGCGGCGCATGATGATTAATCCTGTACAAATTCAACAACCTGATCAGGATTTCTTGGTGCACCGAATATATCCGGGAAAGGTGATGTAGCTCGGACGGATTGTCGGCGAAGAATCGTAATGGAGCCTCGATCCGAAATGCTTAGCTAATCCGTTGCATAATGGCCCAGATGTTCTTTTGTGACATAGCAGATTGAAGAGGGTAATTCTTTTACGAACATATTATTAATGCTTTTGACAAGGAGCCGATTCAATTCTTCTCAAGGGTCGCGTCTGGACGCAGCAGGGCTGCCCGGTTGTCTAGTTTGTACACCCCGGGGTCAAGAACTGCAGGGCTTGAATATATACTCAGGAACAGATGAATGTAGAATGTTTATGACAATTAAGATACATCAAATAACAATGAATCGTCAACTTTTCCATATAACAAAGAGTTGAAACAACTAGGGGTGTTCCGAAGCCCAGTTTCTATACCAATCAAGACATGAAGCATTCGCAACACTCGCACCAATCTTGATGTTAAGCCCACACAGAATCTGCTTCACAGCATTCTCTACCTTCTTGCCATTAGAAGTCACTGGGATCTCGGGACATGCGTCGATAATGCCCGGGACATGGCGGGGGCTGAGTTCCTTGCGAATAGTGGACTGAATGCGTGCCGCGAGATCCGCCGGCATACCTGACTCGTTGCCAGAAGCAAGCCTGACAAACAGAACGACGGTCTCATCGGTGTCGATTCCATCTCGCCTACGACCAATGCAAAGAGAATCTTCCACATCGTCGGCGAAATGTTTGAGTAAAATGTTGTAAATCTCGGCACTTCCAAATCGCACTCCGGAGGGCTTGAGTACGCCGTCGCTGCGGCCTAGCATGACCACACCTCCAGTTTGTGGGTTCAAGCGGACGTAGTCTCCATGGTGCCAGACTGAGGGCCCGAAAACGTCGAAGTAGCTCTTCCGGTACTTCTCCAAGCCTGTTGGCCCTGGGGGCCAGAACATGACTGGTTGGGCCGGGAAGGGTGTGACGCAGACAAGATCACCGGGTTCGCCTGTTGCACTGATATCGTTGCCAGCATAATCAAACACTGAGATGTCCATACCCAAAGAACGACATTGGATCTCTCCTTTGTAAACCGGGAGAATGGGGCAGCCAGAGGCGAACAGAGAGAGGATGTCTGTACCACCGGTGATGGAACCAAGCATGATGTCGTGGTGGAAAGAGGAGTAAACGTATTCGAATGTTGATGGTGCTAATGGAGATCCAGTACTGAAGATGGCCCTTAAGGTCTTCAATGACACGGGCCTATGGGTATGCTTGCGCGGGTTCAAAGCGGCTTGCTCGAGGAGAGATAGGTATTTAGCTGATGTACCGAAATGGGTAATTTGAAGCTCTTCGATCAGTCGTGGCATGGCCATTTCTCCCTTTCCACCTTCATCATCAAAGGGTCGGAAGGGTGAACCGTCATACAGGACGATTGTTGCTCCACTGGCCAAGCCCGATACCAGCCAATGCCACATCATCCATGTTGTCGTTGTGAAGTAGAACAAGCGATCACCTGGTCGAATGTCACAGTGAAGAAGATGTTCTTTTTTGTGTTGCAGCAATGTGCCTAGAGACCCATGAACTATAGGCTTGGGGGCCCCCGTTGTACCGGACGAGTACAAGATATAGACAGGATGATCCGGTCTCAAGCTTGCAAATTCCAATGGCGCCTGAGGGTTCTTGACCTTAGACACGAAATCATCGTAGATCTTTGCTTTCCCATTGGCAGGTCGGAGCTCATCTAGGTTAACTTCAAGTTCCGGAGTAGTGATAAGGAGCACCAAAAGCTCAAGGTCTGGCAATTCAGAGACAATCTCCCTTACCTTGGCATGTGAGCTATGCACCTTGCCATTGTAGAAGGAGCCATTGTCCGCAAAGAGAATCTTAGGTTGGATCTGCTTCAAGCGTTCCAATACAGCATGCACACCAGTGTCGGGTGACACACCAGTCCAAAAGGCTCCGATTGAGGCTGCAGCCAACATTGCCACGACGGTATTAGCATGATTGCCTACGAAGCCAGCGACACGATCGCCAGTCTTCAGGCCTGCTTCTTTCAAAGCGTTTGCGCATAGCCGAACTCGCTCTCGCAGCTCCTTCCACGAGATGAATTCGCGGGCTGCTTCAGTGGCGCCAATCACTGCTACGGAATCTTCATCCGGCATGGCGGCGGGATACAGAAGATTCTCGGCGAAATTTAGAGTGCTGCCTTCGAAAAATGAAGGTCTGGGGAATAGCACATCTTTTGAATCAAGGACCTACGTAGATCAGATTAGGATCTGAGATTTTATGATGCCCGAGATAATGTATCCAAAATCCGAAGGGGCATTACTCACCTGTTGGTATGGATTGTGTGCCTTGATTTTCGTATAGTGCCATATTTCCTCCCAGAATTGGGCTGGTTCAGAGACACTCCATTTCCAGAGAGCGTTGTAATCATTTAGTGACAAGCCATATTTCTTGTTCACTTTAGTCATGAATTCATAGATCTGGGTCGTCTCAGGAGAGGAGGGCCGCCATAGCTCCTTGATTTCTGGCTCAACGATTTCGATATGAGGCATCGTTAATGATTTTTGCACAAGGTTAGGGATTGAAAGTCTGAGTGCCGGGTATGTAGAGTGTTGACTGCAGACTCAGATTGAACCAATCTACCCAATTGTCACACTAGAACCCAAGACGATGGGGCAATAGACTTCCCAACCGATTTGAAGGATTTGATGGGGCTTTACAGGGGGTCAATGGCCAAAGCTTGAACAAGTCAAGAGCGAGTCACACAATCCAACTGCCCCAGGGAGGATGGCGGGACGGGAATGATCGGGTACTGAGTTGCCGATCTCCGCGGCTACGGGGAAGATAATATTTCATATAAAAAGCCCCTGAACGTGAATGACAACTTCTCTGATGTGCATTTATTGTATGGAGTTACTCCAGATGTCACATCAGATAGTGACATTTTCTGCCTCAGGCACCTTGCCGTTTTCATATTCTCCAAAACCCTTCGACACCCTCATGTCACATAATTGTGATGTGTAGCTGTCACAGACCTTGTAAATCGAGATGTGACTATTTGGTCTTTAGAGTCAGGAATCGGATATACCATTTATGGTTACCAACACTATATAAATGCACAATTGAAGGACTACTTGGAACATACAAAATACTTCACTACTAGGTAATCCACAGGTACGGAGACCATCCGACTCGCCGACTCGCCGACTTGCCGTGGCTTTTGGGGCTTTTGGGTCTTTTCGGGTCCGAAATTTTAAGTGGAAAAAATAAAATACCATTGGGTATTGCGGTGGGAATATTACCTCCTTGTTACAATCAACCAACCAATCAAACATTATTATTACCGTACTGCATATGTTTTTAATTAATACCAGGAGGTCACTGCATGATGGGTTCGACACTTATGTTGGAAACACGGAGGTCTCTTTTACCTTCTCAGACTCCCCTTCTTCTTCAACCCTGTATTCATTTCGGTGCTTCATTGTTTCTGTTCGTAGTGCAACGGAGATTGGTCCGTTCGTCATCTGAACGTAGGGCTCTTTGCCCCTTCGTGTCTCTTGCCCCCCCATTCCACGTGCACGCGATCTTGTAAGCCCTTTCGGAGTATCCGGCTCCCGCTTACACCTCGAATCAACCTTGCGGTACGTCTCAATCTGTGAAACTTGTGAGCTGGTCTTTTCTGGGTATGGTTTATTCGGAAACGGAGCATGGCTCAGGGGTGTCGCAATGATGCCTAGTCAAGAACGATCAACTAATTGGCTGCGGTTTCTAGATTGAACACATCGCCTGAGGTTGCTATCGACTCCGAAGACCACTGAAGTCACCAAGAACACAGCCACCCAAACACGGCAACTTTCAACTACCTCCGGTAGTCCCTGCCTTAAATCGTCAAGACACGCTCAACCCAAAGCGGTCCTCGATCCTGACGTGAAAGAAAGAACACCCGAGCCGAAACCTTACGCTGTTTCCTCCTGCGATGCCTCGTCGATTTAGCAGTAACTCCTCCAACGATACCTCTACCAACCCGCCGTCCTTTTCACCTTCTTCGGGAAAGGGCGGTATCTCCATCAAGGCCCCCACGGTCAAGTCCAATCGCCTGTCTCAGTTATTCTCGGCCTCGCCAAAGTCAAAGACGGAAACTGTACAGAGTGGGCATTCTCAACCTAGCAATTCTTCTCCGCCGATAAGTTTGGCATCACTGTCTCTACCGACGATCTCTCTATCAACAGCCACCGCGGATAATCCAAACATGGACGAGCTGCCTACAACACTCTTCCAGCCTCCGACCCCTGAGGAGGCTCGTCGGCTGGCCAAGCAACATGCCCAATTTGGTCCGATCGGTCATCCCAGCCACCGATACACCAGTCGACACCCTGGTGGTGGCTTCCCAGAGCCGGTGATGGACGAGCCGCCGTATTATTACCTCCTCACCACCTACATCAGTTACCTAATCCTAATTGCTTTCGGACATGTCCGTGATTTCTTTGGCAAACGATTCCGCGAGGAGCACTACCGCCATCTCAAGCCTCGCAATGGCTATGGCGCTCTCAACAACGATTTCGACAACTTCTATGTGCGTCGTCTGAAATTGCGCATTAATGACTGCTTCGAGCGCCCCACGACCGGTGTTCCTGGCCGCACCATCACTCTCATCGATCGTGGCACGGATGACCACAACCAGCACTTCTTCCTGACGGGTACCACTACCGACACCCTGAATCTGAGCTCGTACAACTACCTGGGTTTCGCTCAGTCGGATGGCCCTTGCGCGGACATTGCGGAAGAATCCATCAGGAAGTATGGTATTGCAGCACCCAGCACCCGCGCCGAGTCCGGCACACAGGATCTGCATGTCGAAGTTGAGGATCTAATCGCCAGGTTTGTGGGCAAAGAAGCGTCTATGGTTTTCTCCATGGGCTTCGGCACCAACGCAACCGTCTTCCCCGCCTTGGTCTCGAAGGGATGTCTCCTGATCTCCGATGAACTGAACCACGCCTCGATCCGTTTCGGTGCTCGTCTCTCTGGCGCCTCCATCGCTATGTTCAAGCACAATGACATGAAGGACCTCGAGCTTAGACTTCGAGAGGCTATCTCTCAGGGACAACCCCGTACTCACCGTCCTTGGAAGAAGATTCTGGTCGTGGTCGAGGGACTCTACTCCATGGAGGGTTCCATGTGCAACCTTCCTGGTTTGGTGCAATTGAAGCGCCGGTACAAGTTCAACCTGTTCGTCGATGAAGCCCACTCCGTTGGAGCTGTTGGTCCCAAGGGACGTGGTGTTTGCGATTACTTCGGCATCGATACTTCCGAGGTAGACATCCTCATGGGCACTCTTACAAAGTCATTCGGTGCCAACGGTGGCTACATTGCAGCAGACAAGGTGATGATTGACCAACTTCGTGCCACCAACCCCGGTGTCTATTACGGCGAGTCTCCCGCGCCTGCAGTGCTTTCCCAGATCGCTTCCGCTCTGCGCATCATCAGCGGTGAGCTCGCTCCCGGTCAGGGTGAGGAGCGATTGCAGCGATTGGCATTTAATTCTCGATACCTCCGTCTCGGATTGAAGCGTCTTGGCTTTATAGTGTATGGTCACGACGATTCGCCAATCGTTCCACTCCTTCTCTTCAACCCGGCCAAGATGCCTGCATTCTCGCACGAGATGCTCCGGCGAAAGATCTCCGTCGTTGTTGTTGGTTACCCGGCCACTCCACTGGTCTCGTCCCGTGCTCGTTTCTGTGTCTCTGCTTCCCACACCAAGGATGATCTTGACCGTGTGCTGACTGCCTGTGATGAAATTGGCAATGTCCTCCAATTGAAATTCTCGACTGGTATCGCGGGTGGTGCACTGCCTGCTGCCGAACAGCCGACTCCTCCACCAGAGCTGGAGAAGGAATGGCATCGCAAGCGCTCGGGATACATTTCCCCTCCCCGCTGGCGCGTCGAGGATGTCATCCGGCGCGGAGTCCAGGATGTCAAGAATCCCTTGTACTAGTACTAGATTGGCTTCTTTCTCCTACCGGTTGACATGATGTTGTCTTTGAGTTCTCTAGGCCTCGAGATGAGTCTTCGGTCGGGGGGGGGTTTTCCACAAGCACGGTTGTTGCTGGTCATACCGTGCCGGTGTCTTAATTCCATGTCTCCCCTTGATCTTTGTTCTGAGTTTCTATGATTCTTGTGGTCTTTCGTTGGACTTTGATCCTAAGGCACATGCATAAAAGCAAAGTGAACTTTCTCAGACTACAAAGAAAAAGGGGAACTCAGGAAAAAAAACCAAAAAGAAACCAAAACGGTCATGAGTTATTCGAAGCAACGAATGAATATGCCCCGTTTCCTATCGACTCTTGCTTCCTGTTTGCATACAGTATTTCATGTTACTTTCTTTTTTTACTCTTATTCTTCTCAAGATATTGCCTAATACTGTTTCACCCATTTGCTCTCATTCCTGTATCTATCCGGCATCTGCCAATAGACATCGAAACTTGGGATATCTGGGAATCTTGCGATGTACAACATGTATCATTCCGCAGAGCAAAGGCTGGCTCCTTTTCGATTCTTTTGCCTGACATTCAAAAAATATAAAAAGACCACAATACAAATATATACGAAGGGTAAAAAGTACTTTTACAAGTGTAATCCTGAGGTCACGGAGAACCTTCCACTCGAAATTCTGCCCCTCCAACGAAACAACACCCTTTTTCCCCTCCCCTGCCCCCCCCCCCCTTGCATAATGGCGTCTTCACGAGAGCCGCTTATGTTTCCTACGCTAGCAGTTGAAGATCTTCAATTTAAGGACGTTGAAACCATCTTCCATCTCACCCAAGCTACGAATAGGGACTGGGAACAGTTTCGGGTCTCATTTGAGATTCCCGACGACTGCAGTAGTTCTAACCCGAAGAACCTTTCTAACCAGCTAGCTAATATTGTCTAGAGTCTACTTTCGATATGCTTGATACCTCTGTTTCTCAGTCCGATGGAAAACATGTGATCGCGTTACGACTCCGTCTGTGCATGATTATTGGTGTTGTTCATTCTACACCACCCGACCCTCTCTTACCTCATCTTGCTCGAATCCCCATCTCACCCAAATGCCGATTTTCCTTCGAGCCGGCTATCTACAAGGGGAAGAAGCACTGTCTCCGAGGATTCCCTGATTGGTCTCTTTGGTACAGTCCGTTTGAGATGAAAACGGATGTGGCTGTCAACTTCGTCATTGTCGAAGCAGAGACAAAGCAAGTCGCCCATAGTACAGCTCAGACTCTGGCATATATGGGTATGTAGTGTAGTCTTCCTTCTTGTTCGCCTTCGTTACTGATGGGTGGTTTTTTTTTAAAAAAAAAATTCAGGTATGATTCATGCGCAACGTCGATACGAGGGAAAGGCTGACTGCACGGTTTTCGGTCTCTCGACGGATAATGAGCAGTTCCATTTCATTCGAATCAACAGCAATGGCGAAGTAGGTATAGACCTATGTTACTTTGCTTCTAAGCCGGGAAACTCAAATTGGGTTATACTAATATACGTTGTCCTCAGTGGTGTCAACTAAACCGAAATTATTCCGATCATTTTCAGGAGATCGTCGAAACCCTTGCCTACATTCACAAGTGCGCCTCTGCTCTATCCGTCAGCGATCACGGTCATACTTCTGAAAATGCTCGGGTTGAGGATGGCCCTGCCACTACCAAGGGCTCAGGTAAAGGTTCTTCGTCAGACAAGACTTGGTCGGTATTTCACGTCGAGGATAACCTGCACGCATTCAAAGCGTCCGATGATAGCGATGATAATTCCTGATCCTGTTTTTCTATTCGTCCTATTGTTATGGAAAGAACATCGCTAGGCTTAATTAGTATCGTGCTATTCAGTGGAAATTCAACTATTGCGCAATGATTACATCCATGGATATATGCTTACCTACGTACACGTTGTCAAAATCTGGTATAACCTTTGATACTATAAGGATCTAGTCTTAGTTTGCTATAGTCTAACTATACTGAATGTTGACATGTCAAGAATCGACGAAGAATTTGAATATCCAATTAGCTTGATAGGGTAGACACCAGCAACACCATTGATCAAATAATACTACAGTATCAATGCTTGTGCTGGAGATCGAGTATTCAGTCCGGTCAATGTGAATGGTATTTCTATCATGCAGAGCTTTTACGCTTTTTATGCCAGGCGGCTGGGTCACGCCAGGATCAAAACAAAGAAAAAAGCAAGTCGGGATGATTCCAGATAGGAGACATTCCTCTGCAGCTCCAAAACAGTGGGCTATGAAGAGCCTTAAAAAAGAGAACAGGGAAGAGAAGATTTTAAATTCGACCAAAAGAAAAGATAGACAAGGCGCAAGCAAACGCCTGTCAGCAAAAACAGAGGGATATCATTAAGATTCAAAGAATCCAGACATGTCGCAAAACAACAATTTTGAAGAGGATAAATTGAATGGGAAAGAAGAAGAAGGAGAAGAAGAAAAAGAAAAAAAAAAGAAGGCAAAACCATAAGACTCGTATACTCGATAAGTCGTCAGGGAGGAAACCATTCCTTCCACCCATATGTGTAATATGTGCAGCCAGGAGGCCATTCACTCGTCTTTCAGGCTTCCGACCAAATTGCGTAGCACGTCCATGATGACGGCTTCGTCTTTTGGTTCGCCGCCTGGGAAGGAGCTTTCTGGCGCATCGCCCAACACGCGTGCACGCGCACTCCGTAGAACTTCCCGGATGTAGTTCTTGTCCTCGTAGTCTTCCATAAGAACAGCTTCAAAGTCATCGATTGCCTTGTTCGCTCGGTCAATGAACGAGGATGACTCTGGTGGCCCTGGTGCAGAGTTTTGCTGAACAGGGTGTTGCTGCTGTTGATGGTGAGAATGGGCCGGGAGGCCGGGAGGCGGATGATGCTGGTGTTGAGGTTGATGCTGGTGTTGGTGCTGATGCTGCGGCTGGTGCTGGTGGTGAGGTAGCGGATGTTGCTGCTGAGGAGGATGCGACAGCGGCTGCGACTGGGATTGGACCGGTTGCTGATGCGGATGCGGATGCGGATGCTGGTGCTGGTGTTGGAACTGCACTCCACCAGATGGAGGGTAGGCCCGAGGCTGCGGGTTGTTGTGAGGAGGTTGAGAGGATGGCGGCTTTTGTTGTGGATAAGGGGAGTGGTGCTGAGGTGGTCCGTGAGGAGGCCGCGGGGTCTGCAACTGTTGCTGCTGGCCGCCCTGCGGTGCGGGGGCGGATGCGTAAGGTGAAGTGTAGGTTGAAGGGATGGTGGCCGCGAATGCAGCTGGGAGGTTGTTGCGGAGTTGACTCGGGATGGGGAAGGATGCAGCTGGATTGATAGGTGGTGCTGGTGTTGGCGCGGGTGCTGCTGCCGGTGTAGGTGCCGATACCGGTGCCGACGGTACTGGCGCGGGTGCCTGTGTAGGTGCAGGTGCGGGTGCGGGTGCGGGTGCAGGTGCAGGTGCAGACGCGGGCACAGGAACTGGAGTAGGGGTTGGCACCGGCGACGGGATGGGAGCAGAGACAGGGGCAGGTGTAGGCGCCGGTGGGGGTGCCGGTGCGGGTGTCGGGGCCTGAGGTGGGGGCGGAGCAGGAGCAGGAGCAGGCGCTTGAACCGGCGGGGCAGGGGGAGGAGCGGTGGGTGTAGGAACAGGGGCCTTCGATGGAGGTGGGTAGGGACTGGATTGTGGTGGATGTCCTCCCACATTAACAGACGCCGGGAAAGGAGCAGGCGGTATGGAAGGGAATTGGAAATGTTGTGGCGGATTTGGCACCGGTGGGAGGCCCTGAGGCGGTGCATAAGAGTGGGACATCTGAGGCATGTATTGCTGGGGAGCAGGTGCAGGAGGGTGGGACACCTGAGGCGGCGGCGAAGGGCGTCTTTTCTTTTCCTTTTCCACCGACGCGCCGGGAATAAGCTGCCATGACCAACCCTTGCCATCTCGCTCTGCGTGCATGAACAAATGACCGTTGCCGTTCAGGTTGTGGCGTACACTCGATGTCCAGCCCTCAGTCTCACACTTGAAGCGGAAGTACGGATACTTCAGTTTCAGCGCACGGTAGATCTGCTTCAACGTCATTGGCGTGCCGGCTTCTGTCAGAGCATCAAAGATAAGAACGGCGTAGTTGTATGGGGGTTTCGCCAGGTCCTCGGCATTGTAAGCAGACTCCGGAGGATAGTTGGGAGATGGTGACCGTGATGGCTTGCGCTTCTTGACCGGTGGGGGCTTGACATATTCTTGTGGGGGCTCTGCAGACATCTGGCCACCTTCCGTTGAGGGAAGAGGAGAATCCATTGGTGTGCCATCCGGCTTCTTTCTCTTGGTGTACTTCCGCTTCTCGGAGGGTTTGTTTGTTGGTGACTCGGGGACGACAGATTCTTTGGCAACCGTCTTACCGGCCTTGGGTACTTTGACTGGAGGTGGTGTGATACCTCCGTTGGCCTCGCGCTTCGCAGCAATTTTCTGCTCCCGGGCAAGCTCAGCTCGCTCGCGCTTGGACATGATCCCATCCTTGGGAGGACGTCCTGGTCCCCGGCGGCGGGCCGGCTGAGAATCGTTATCCCCATTCTCGATAGAATCCATTGCTTGTGATGATTTGGAATCCTTTGTCTTGAGAATGATCTTCTTTGAAGGTTCCCTGCTCTCGCCGCTGTCGCTCCCAAGTCTTTCAGATTCATCGACATCGTCATCCATTTCGATTGAAGCACGAGCATCCTTCTCCTCTTCCTCGTCGTTCTTTTCTGTAATTTTTTCTTCCATCCGGTCCGCTCCAGTTTCGCCAATGGGAACGTCTGGTAGCAAAAAGCGGATGCGTACGCCTCCAATCTGGATGTAGTCGCCGCTGTGTAACGGGCGAACTTGCCCCGGGGATAGCCAATCAGCCCCAATGAACGCTCCATTACGTCCCATTACTTCCATTTCAAACAAGTTACGATCAAAGTTGTAGGAGATCCGGACATGCCTCCGAGAAATCCCTCGATGGCCTGCGGCACTGCCGTCAACAGTCGTTGGGGGGTGGATTGGGATGGTGGGACAGGAGTCAGGGGATGGGAGCAAAGCCAGCGCATCAACGGGCTTTGCATCTCCATTCCCATCCTGCAATGATTGCATTGCGAGCGCATTGTAGTCGGTTGTCGATTGTAGTTGAGCCGGGTTTGCATGCAAGGGTATAACAGCGTCGTCAAAGGAGGATTTTGAGGATCGGCGGCTCATGTTCATGTTGTTCGGAAGGTGTGGAGGTATATCTGGATCAAAGCCCATAATACCTCCTCGATCACTGACAACACTGCCCATCATGGCAGCGCTTTCCTCCCGCTTCATGCGGTTCGGGGTGTGGGATGTATTTCCTCCACTTGAACTCTTCGCCCGAGTGCTTCGCACGGCCTGCCGGTACTGGAACTCTCGGTGGTGAGCGGCGCGGGCGGCGCGCACGTCTCGTCCTAGGATGAATGAGTAGGTATTGACGTAAAAATGCCCATCATCAAACTCCAACTTGGCAAATGCTTGGATCTTAGGCTCCGATCCAGCAATTGAGGCTGCCACATCTTGGTATCCCAGGGCTGACAGATCGGCGTTTTGCGAGAGAAAGGCGGCTGTGAGCAGCTCGTTTTGGTGGAGGGCTTCAAACGCATTTTTCGGTGCGGCCGAAAAGTCCAAGGGTGGAAGGAGCGAGGGCTGGTCGGGGTCCAATTTCGGGTTCATGGGGTCGGACAAAGTCCCCATGACATCGGAGTTGAATCCGGTATGGTTCATATCTTGTGCAGAATTTGTACCCATGAGCTCGTCGCCTAAAACTTTCCCACTCAGTAAGTCCTGGATCTCGCGAGAGATCGAGGATGTGTCTCGGTGTAAGCTCTGGTCGATGAGCGCAGAGTTTTGGGCAGCCATATCAAATGACTGTGAGATTGACTCATCCATCTTGATATCCATGTCCATATCGTGGTCCTCGTCCTGTTGTGCAGGTTGTATTGTGGTAGGTGTAGAGTTCGCGGCTGTTTGATTTCCAAGAAGCTGCGCTAGGAGCGCACTTGCGGCGTTTTGCGTGTTTGCATCTTGTTGTGTTTGCGCAGCTGAAAAATCGTGACTGTCCGAGCATTCAGTTTTGATTGCGACGTCCGGGGCGGGCATCCCGTTGGGAGTTGACGGGGCAGAATTATTCTGCATGGCGCGGATTGCGGAGTCGTCTCGAGGATTGGAAGGGGAGTCGGGGTCTGGTGAGCTGCCATAGTCGTACAGGGGGCTATCGGGGCCTGGGTCAGGCGGTCGATGGCCCACGGCTGGCGCAGTCATGGTCTGCGACGACATGACAGGCTGGTGCTGAGGAAGGGAGAGGAATGAAGTTCCAATGAGAAGGGAAGTTCTCAACTTGGGCCGGGCGGTGAGCGATGGCCGAGTTGGTCGCTGCAGATGGCCGGAGTCACCGCTGAGCCATGTTTTTTTTTTCTTTTTCGTTGTTTTTCTTAAGTATTCAAAATCGCAATTTGACTTGACGAATTTACCAGCAAATTAGATTCTGGGAATGTTCACAGTTGGAGAAATGAAGAAAAAAAAAGCGCCGATGATCCTCTTCCGGGACAAATTTTCTTTCCCGCCCCGCCCCAATCCATATTCCCTCCGACCTGATCCACCCAGATGGACTGCCCGCAGCTGGTTCCTCACCGATTTTATTGATTCCAAAAGCCTAGATCTATATATTGATTGTGACATGGAGTATAATTCTATACAATTGACCCCTCCTTACTCCTAGAATCTCGCATTACCTCAGTCTGTTGTCTACGTACAGGGTGGAGTCGACCCCTCAGATATTCAGTGGCTTGCCTCCCGTTGAGATGAGGGGAAAACCGTGATGGTACTTTAAGCGTATACAATTCCTATCAAGCCCGTACATATGCAAGGTAGACTTTGTAGAATACTACATATTCTGGGGAAGCGGAGTATACATTAGAAACCCCAATTAGCCTTGTTATACCTGGAATCATGATAACTAAAAGCCTTTGAACCTACATGTGTCAACCCTTGACCCGTACTCCGTCTACCTCTACCTTCACCTTGACCTTGACCTACACCTTCAAGTATACCTACACCTTTTCACACAAAACCCAAAATGGCCCCGAAATTCAAAAAACCCGATCCAAAACCCCAACCAAAGACCACAACCCCAAACTGGCCTCCCCTCCGTCCCCTCCTCCCCGCCGCCGATCTAACCCTGACCCCCCTCCTCACCGACCAAATCTACCTAATCCGCAACTTCCTCTCAGGAACCCTCTGCAAAACCTACACCTCATTCCTCGCCTCCCTACCACTAACAACAACACCGGGAACCCCAAAGAAAGACGAGGCATTACGAGTCAACGACCGATTCCAGATCGACGATGCGCGGTTTGCGGAGATGCTGTGGAGCACGACGGCACTGAAAGAGCTTGTCACAACGCGCTTCGACGAAGACGAGTATGGATACGACCAGGACACAGAAGACGAGAGTGCTCTCGCTGAACGCGCACGTCAACTCTGGGGCGGGGAGCCGTTGGGGTTGAATCCTAATATTCGCATTTATCGATACTCTGCGGGACAGTTTTTCGGACAACATTGTAAGAAGCTCTTCATCTTGAAATATACAAGCCCTTCCATACACCCCAAGCAAACCGAATCTAACACCGCAATCGCAGACGACGATGCCAACAACATAACCCTCCCCCCACCGAACTCGCGCTCAAAAGCAACACCCGCGCGCACAACCTGGACTCTCCTGGTCTACCTGACGTCCTGCACAGGCGGCGAAACAATCTTCTACCCGGAGGCGACGCGCGCGAATCGCAATCCGGAGCCGATAGCTGTTGCGCCGGAGGTTGGGATGGCGCTGTTGCATCGACATGGAGATCATTGTATGATACATGAGGGGGCAGAGGTTACCGCGGGGGAAAAGTGGGTTTTGAGGAGTGATTTGGTTGTTCCGAGGTGATATGTCATATACTGGCGTTGACTGCATTTGGGGAATTCCAGGTTTGTAGATCTGGGCTTATAGAACATAGCTTAATCGTAGTGGGCGGGTTCCTACATGATTTCGACTTGGAATCCTTTAGGTGCTTAAGGTATATAGACATTGCGTATGGGAATTATGTGCAATCAAACACAACCTTGGAAGTTCTAATCATTCTGCTGTATCATACCTAAGTATTGGAGGGTTCAATGGAGTGAATAACAGAGTAGCAAAAGGAGAATATGAACAAGGACGACAGTAGGTCCTTGTCACAGACGCGTAAAAGAGACAGTTGTAGATACAAGTCAGATAGTCGTAAAGAGTGGAAATTTTGCTGGGAGACAAATAATGAACAAGAAAAAAAAAGTGAATCATCAGTTATTGGGATAGCAGGTGAGTGACAGATGACAAGAGAGCTGGATCTCGCCAATGAGGAGTCTAATTTCCTGGCTCAAAACCCCCCCAACATTCAATTTCATTGTAGTCATATCAAATTGGTTTGGAAACAGGAGACCTCTCCCCGTCCAGTTCATACTCAGCCCCTCTCATCATTCCCTCCACAGGACCAAGAAGTCGCTTGAATCCGTCCCGGCCCAGCCGCGCCACCTTCACATCCGTCTTTGTGGTGATGCTCGCCTGGCGTGGCTTGTCGTCCAGCAAGGCAAGCTCGCCGAAGTAATCGCCTCGGTGATAGTTCTTGACGGGTCCGGAGACACCGTTTTTGGTAGCCTCGGCTTCGCCCGACTCCAAAAGATAGAAAGCATCTCCAGGATCGCCTTCGTGAATGATGGTGGAATTGGCCGGGTACTTGATAGTGTCCAGAGCATCGGCGATCTTCGAGCGTTCGTATGGCTTCAGAGAAGAAAGCAGCGGGACTTCCTCCAGGAAAGCCTCGTACATGCGACGGCGTTGGAATGCCGAGTCCATTAGGATGCGGCGGAAGGTGATGCGGTCGAGGGCCCACAAGGTGCTCTTTGGCTCGGTGGAGATCACCGTCGCAGCACGCGGAGCATTGTACATCAGAGCCAGCTCACCGAAAGATCCTCCGGGACCAGTGCTGGCGACCTTGTTGCCCAAGCCATCAGGACCGGACTGCACGGCCCCAGAGGGGTGGATATAAATGTCAAAGTTTCCTTTCTCCACGATGTAGAAGTAATCACCGGCATCACCTTGGGAAATGACCTTGATATCCTTCGCAGGGATAGGCTTCTCAACGAGGGCGTTGAGAACGGTCAAGAATTGATCGTCATCGAGGTGGGAGAAGAGGAAGTTGCTACTGACGGCACTCTTAAGCCGGGAGACCTGCTCTTCGGTCTTTGGGTGGTGAGGAGGCGACCAGCTATCCGAACCAGCTTCGGTGGGATTTAAAGATTCCGCTGAGACAGATGTCCGACGACCAAGCGCATAGTTGCTAGGGAATCCTTGTTGTGCGGATCGTGCCGGGAGGGGGGCCAGCTCCCCCTCCTGCTCATCCTCCTCCCCCGCAGTGTCCTGGAAGGGACTCCGGCTGAACAACGATCTTCCCGTCTGTGATCCTCCCTCGGCGAATGTAGTACCTCCGAACAGAGCGGTGCCCGGTGGCGCAGCACTTGAGCTAGACTGTCGGAAAGTCAGGTTGGTTGGTGACGTCACCTCGAACTCGTCGTCCTCGGAAATTTGTTGGATTCCAGCAGACTTGCCGACAGCTCTGGTGTTGATGACCGGGGCCAAATCCGGAGTAGAGTTCTGTGCCATGAGGGCGTTTGGGGGTTGAGGGCCGGGGAGGCCGCAACTCCGGGGTTGAAGGTGAGTGGGATGGATGTGGGACGATACAGAGATGATATCTGTGGATATTAGAAAGGAATTGATTAAATAGACAGATTGAGAAGAGGAAAGTGTAGAAGAAAAAAAAAGAAAAGGTAGAGGTAGAAGAGGTAGAAAAGGTAAGAATAATGAGAAAGCAACGGAGGGGCAGACAGTGGGGGGTTATTGGTTGGAGTCTAATTGTAGGAATACTGCATGACCTCGTCTCTCTTCTTTTTCTCTCTTTTTTTTCTCTCTTTTTTTTTCTTCTTTTCTCTTTCTTCTCCATGTCTCGGGAAGTAAAATGGAACATTGAATATTGGCTTTTTTTTAAATAAAAAAAAAAGCAAATGAAATGAGGTGCGAATAAGTGAAACCGGGAAATTACCTGTGTCTTTGCTCAAAGGAAGTTCAGTCCGGAATTCCAGCTTTTACTTACAAAGGAGAAAAAAAGTAGGATGCCCTGGGAAATGGGAAACATTCCTGGAGAATTGCAATTGGAAAGATGAGGGGTAGAAGACACACTAAAGTTGGTCTGAGCTTCGTCGATCACTAGGTGTACTTCAAATTCCACCATGTTACTATGTTCCTATATAGTATGCTCGATGTTGAAGATGTACTCTGTTGTATCTATTATGTACTTGATATGCACTACTAAGAGTGATCAACATGATTATACTTATCTACATAGTATAGTAACTTGATACAAGATCATTAAGAAAAAGACCAAGAGCTTCAAGGGTCTTCCAACCATCTTCTAGAATGGTATATTCGCCACTAAAGTGGCAACGGGAAGGGCAGTTCTTAGGGTCACATATGTCATGGACTCGCCGTTTTCAAATGTCAGTGGAGAATTACTGCAGAACCGCAAAAGTGATGGAAACTTTAAATCTTTCAGATGTTCTATGTTAATGGTGACTGTTCATTTTATTATATAATATAATTGCCATGGAATAACTATAAGAGCCTTATAAACTATCTTATTAACCATATAACATGGCGTCATAAAAGTCTAGATCGGGCGCATTGACCTGGTCACTTTACCCAGCCACTTGATATCTACGAGGTAGAGCAAGTTGTATGCAGAATCAAAATTCACGGCGCTAACTCCAGGGTCAGGTACTGGTCTGTGTCACACCCCCATTTAGTCTCAAATCTTTTTTTTTTCCCTCTTCTAAACTATCTCTGTTTTCAACTTTCTCCTGTGAATCAAGATGGGAACTTTTACATTTCAATGGTGAGTCAAGTTTCCAACAGGACCTTTACTACTCCGTAGCGGGTTCGGTAACTCGGTATTGCTCGATATTCTCGTGGTACAATGCTGAGACGGTTACTTGCAGGCCTTATAATGCGAGCGAGGTGTTCGTTACTGGCAATTTCGATGATTGGGGTAAGACAGTGAAACTGGACCGGGTGGGCGATATCTTTGTTAAGGAAGTGACTATATCTCCCGTACAAAAAGTCCAATACAAGGTATGGGCTGATGACTTTTTTTTTTTCTCTCTTTCTCGCACTTTCCTTTTTGCCTTGGCCCTCGTGCCTGTAGATTCGGATAGCGGTGAGCCTTGGGCAACAGGGCCCTTCCACTGACGTCACCTGTGCCGCTTTCCCCCATTTATAAAGTCGCAACTTCCCAGATTCTCAGATTCCTTGCTGACTGGAGATTTTTTTATAAAAAAAATTAGTTTGTTGTCGACGGTATTTGGACTACAGATCCCAACGTACGTGAAGAAAACGACGGACATAACAACATCAACAACGTGCTTCTACCCGAAGAGATCAAGGACTCCAACTTCGCCCCCACTATGTCTGGCGTGACCCCTGATTCTACAACCGCGGCTCTCGCTGCTAATGTTCCCAAGGAGCTGAATGGCGATCTACCTGGTAGCTTCCCAGAGACTCCGGGACAGGAATCCGAACAGACCTTTTCCGTGGATCCCATCCCAGCTTCGGAAGGTTTTGACAACCCCGTCAGCCTGAACCCGGGTGACAAAGTCCCTCATCATAGCACCCTCCACAACAACACTGTGGACTCGACTGTCACTTTGGACAAAGAGTCATATGAGAAGGGCCAAACTCTCCCTTTCAACACTGGGAACCAGAACACCGACACTAACTCTGGCGATCTCCCATACACCCTCCCCCCAATTACGAACGACATGATTCCTGAATCCAGTCTTCCGCTCGGTGGACCCGCGCAACGCGCCGCATCCAGTGAGGCTGAGCCGATCTATACCGGAGGTCCGGCGCAGCAGGCAGCGATGGCCGATCCTGGATACCACATCCAGTCTGCCGGCCCTAACTCGACCACGGCAGCACTGGCTGCTGGTGTGCCGCTGGAGTCAAAGGGCAAGGAAACCAACGGCGACAAGCCCGTCGATGAGGTCCCCCAGGTGGTGAAGGACTCGTTGGCCGAGGCCCACCAGGACCCGGAGGCTGCTGCAAATCAGGCAGCAGTCGACGAGAAGCATGCCATCGAGGAGGAACTGCACAAGAAGATCCCTGTTGAAGAGTCCGCAGGTGCTCCGGCGCCTACCGTCACTGCGGCCACCCAGGCCGTTGCGCCCCATCTCACCGTTGCGAGTGGCGTTGACTCGACAGATGTGTCGCCACTTTCGACCCCTCCGCTGGACCGCAGCTTTGCTGCTGCTACCCCATCTTCCGCGCCGAAGAACGCCGAGTCCACGGGGCCCACTGTCACAACTGGTCCTGAGACTACCTCGACTGTCGAAACCTCCACTCCCGAAACCACGGCTCCCACCACTGCGGAACCCGCAGGTCTCAGTGCTGCGACGGGAGTTGAATCTACTCACACACCTGCTACCCCGGCCGCAAAGCCCGCAGACCCCACTGTGACGACTGGAGCTGAGTCTACTCAAGCTCCTGCTACTTCGACCGCAAAGCCCGCAGAGCCGTCTCCCAAACAGTCCCAAAGCACTGAAGGTACTTCTACTATTGGTGACAAGAAGAAGAAGCACCGCCTGAGTGGCTTTTTCGGCAAGCTGAAGGAGAAGCTTAAATAAGTGACTCGGAAACGTCGAATTTCTGAAATTGGAATCTGTTCTTTGATTCCAGTCATTCTGGGTGGTTTAGTCCTGGCTGTCACAGCTGACAGATATCCCATGCTTTTCCTCTAATGTCTCGCGTTCTTTGTTTCTGGATACCTCCTCCTGCCCTGCTTTACTGCATTGTATTTCTGCAAGCCGCTTTTTTGTTTATGCCTCGGCTAGTAATTATCGTCTAATGGAAGTACCTTGCTTAATGTGTTTCTTTATTCTTCATCCCGTAGTTTGACCCCCGGTGCTTATGCTATGCCGAAGTCGGAACCGAGGCCTTTATTGCGTAAAACTGCGTAAAATGTAGCACAGAACTCGGACTATAAGCATGTTGATTTAACATGAAACATGAGATCAAAAGATCAGAAGAATCAATCTTCGGATCTTAGAAACTAAGAAAATAAAGAACTAAGAACTAAGAAAATAAAGAATCCTAGTTTTCTATAAAACGCCCTTGTATGAGTGGGGAGGCCGTTTCCTAATTCCGCTCTTCTCCACCTCAACCTTTCCCCGACTTTGGGGATTTCCAGTCTTCTTTCCCCTTTTCCCTCCCTTCTCCTCTTGCACTGTACAAACTACTTTGATTTTGGGGGTCTCTTCACTGCTGTGAGCGCAAATATGGCCACCCCCACACTGTCCGCCATGATCGATCCGACAAAGCAAGCCGAATACCCAATTGTGCTAGGGGAAAGGCTCGCTCGAAACCCAAGCACGAGTCGACTGATCAATGTCAACTACAACCACAAATCCAAGTCCGCCACCTCACAGCAACGTGCGACCATTACACAATCCCGATCGGCCGACCTTTATGACCTTGCCGTTACTGATAAGGCCCCGAACGCCGATCAAACATTGGCCTATTCATACAAAGGCAGCGAGGACCCGTCGGGCGAGCAAAGCCTGATTCTGATCTTCGACCCGGAGCGGAAAGTCTTTGTTCTGGAACCGGTCTCGACGACCTTGAATTTTAATTTACGGTCGGCTCCGGGAAAGACGGAAAAGCAGGTCCGCGAACAATATGAACAACTACGGATAAAGGAAGAGGATGAACCAGCAACCTCGGGAGAAGAGCGGCATGGAGGGAGCGCCAGTGAGGACGAGGGGCCGGCCGATGATAGCAATCCTTACGACTTCCGACATTTCCTCCCGAAGAATCGCCGGGAAGATGATAGGCCACCTTCAGGCCACAGCACCCCAGAAATTGCCACCAGCAGGGCCAGCACACCCTTGATGCCGGCTGCTAGATCTGCACCTAGACCTGCACCCAGACCTGCACCACCTCGACCCAATACACAAATACAGGCAAACCCGCTGCGGCAGAAGAAACCGCCAGCAAAAGCACCAGCTAAAGCATACCCGCCCGCCAAGCCAGCCGAGCCTGTCAGCTATCCCGACCCGCCTGAGCATGAGGACTCTCGCTCGTCGCCGTCCGATGCCGGCACTGGATCCCAACAAGCTGGACAGTCCCCCAGCTCGAACATCATTGTTGACGGGGATCTCATCATTGATATGGGATCTCCACCTCCACGTCCATTCGTGGACCGGACTTACTTCTCGTCTAATAACACCCCAGCAGACGACGATGGGGACGAAGAGATTGGGGAGCTTAGTTTACCATCCCCGGTTGGCAATACAGCTCCACCTACTTCCTCGGCCCATACAGGCACGGCTATTCAAGAGGATGAAATGGAAGATGATGATGCTTTGGCGGCGGAGATGGAGGCCGCTTTTGAACAAAGTGCTCGTGAAGAGGAGGCTCGGAGTCACCAATACAGTCAACCCACGACCAGGCAGTATATTCCCAGTGATGATGAGAGTGAAGTCAGTGAGGAGGAGTAAATGCCTGTTCGGCCTATTTTGTATATTGCATCTATCAGCGTGGCGCCAGGACGGACTTTGATTCCAAAGTACTAGATACCAATTGTAATTGTTTATAGGGATCATTTAAAAGAGTGTAGTTGCATAGCGATATCGAATTCAATCTACAGGAGACTCTATTAAAACTTGAATTTCTTCTCTTCATGGATATAACACAATGACTGCTCATTGTCATACTGTTCCCGAGGTCTTACATTGAAGCGGATAAATAGTTCCACTCGGAAAAGCCATTGTTCCGACCAAAAGCTTCCCTTGTCGACTGCGTCAATACGGAGGTCCTTGCCGCCTTGCAGGTTATCTGATAGTGCTCGAGATTTAGGCCGCGCTCTGTTGTTTATATATTGCGTATCCCTGACTTCCCTTCTTCAATTCTCCGAACATCTCCCGTCGTGAACTATCGTCTCCGCAATGCGATAGAAAGCTCCGCCATGCTAAATTTGGGTTAACGACTGTGACGTTTGGAACGATAACGATTATTGTTAACCACTCGCGTGAGCTATTCTTCATCAGGCGCGCCGGATGCGCTTCATCTCTGTCACCATTGTGTGAACAACCCCTCGATCTTATTCGTCTTCCCCCTCTTCCCTTTGCACAGCCATGGCTTCCTCAGCACCGCCGAAGCGACGAATCCCCGGCCTACCGAATCCGGTGCTAGAAGCAGAGCAACAAAAATGGTTATTCACCGAAGAGGAATTTGAGCGCACACCCTCGCGCATTGATAAGATCGAACGTGGGAAGGAGGACTACATCCGGCACCGTGCTGTCGAGTTCATCTGGCAAGTGAGCGTGATGTTGAAGATGCCCCCGCAGACCTCAATGACCGCCACGGTGTACATGCACCGCTTCCTCATGCGCTATTCTTTGATGGGCCAATATCCGGAGATGGGGTCGGACCTAATGCACCCGAAGGTGATCGCCGCCGTGGCCCTGTTCGTCGCGTTCAAGGTAGACGAGGCCATGCGCCGCATGAAAGACTTCGTCATTGCATGCTGCCGCGTCGCCATGAAGCAGCCGAACCTTATTGTCGACGAGCAGTCCAAGGACTACTGGAAGTGGCGCGACCTGATCCTGCAGAATGAGAGCGTCATGCTTGAATACCTCTGCTTTGACTTACAGGTCGAGTCCCCCTACCGCATCCTCTGGGACTACTCCGTCTTCCTAGGCGTCGGCGACAACAGAGCTTTGCGCCACTCCACCTACTCCTTCCTCAACGACTCCACCTACACCGTCCTCTGCCTCCAATTCCCACCCCGCGTCATCGCCGCCGCGGCCCTGTACGCCGCAGCCCGCCATTGCAAAGTCGCCTTCCCCGACGACGCCGAAGGCAGACCTTGGTGGGAGCAGATCGACGTCCGCCTCGACGACCTCATCCGCGCCTGCACCTTCATCGTCAAGATCTACGAGCGCGTCCAGCAAAGCCTCAGCAAGGGCTACCCGGAATTCGCGCTTCCAGACTCAACCCCCAACCCCAATGACCCAACCCGCATCTTCGACACCGATCCTACAAAATCCGCCTCGGGGCAACACTCCACCTCCAACCCTCCAACCCTCACCATCACCGCAGACACACCTACAAATGGCCGCAAACGCTCGCGCGAACCGGAATCTCACCCTGACACACAAACACACCCACACCCATCCTCCCCACAAAACAAACCCTCTTCAACCCTCAACGGGAACGGCGACCGCGATCGATCCCCCAAGCGCCAGCGCACAATAACCCCCTCCCACGAAGCGTCCCTCCCCACCGACCAAAAAACAAACCCTCCAGCCCCCTCCCTTCCTCGCGTCCCCGCAGCAGCATTATCCCAAACAAAAGCCACGCCCCAGTTCAACTCCCTGTCAATCATGGGTGAGAAGTCAGGACCGGGACCCTCTGACCACTCCCCTCCGAAAGAAGATTCCAGCGCCGAAGAAGGCGAACTGCCTGAAAAACAACAACATGTCGTTCCAGTCGCGCATCCCCCGCGGCCTGTTCCCCCGCCCACGGCGGATGTGGATTATCGGAGTAAACTAGACTCGCAGAGAGAAGAGAAAGAGGAGGGCGAGGCCGATGATGATGATCGTGCCGGAAGTGAAGAAGGCGAGATCTAGGATCTGAGATCTATCAACTTGGGTATATCAGATCGCTGTTAGGGAAGGCCTTGGGAAAAATTGAGCGGACACTATTTATGAGTGAGAATGAATGAAATCCAAGGAGAAGGAACTTTCTCCCTTTTGCTTGTCTACCAAGGTTCACCGTACTTTTGTCCTGCGTCCTGATTTATTAGGGCTGGCACAGAGTATTTCATGAATAGTTCTAATGTCAAAAGATGCGAGACTCAACCCCCAATTTCTCAGGTCCAGATATGGATTATGTATGCATGTATGTTTTACTACAAATAAAAGAGAAAAAGGGAAGAAACCTCCTAGTAGATTTGCAATGTGAAGTACCACTGTTGCGTTCAGGTGATGGCTATTTGTATTGCTTCAAATGTTCAGAACAAGACAAGCAACTAGACAGGAAAACAACCCTAAGCCACATGCAATGTATTGTACGAAAACCGGCACGCCGAGACACCTTGATGTGAAATATGCATTATCTTCGTTTCTCCCTTTCGTATTCATCCTTATCTTCTCAATTCGCCCTTGCCAAATTTCCCAACTTCAATTCAATATCCAGCAGTCATAACCCCCAATCCATGGTCCAGCAAGCTGCTTGAAGCAACGTAACTAAACCCACCGAACGGGTTACTCTCAGCACCAACGCCCCCGTCATCATCGGCACCCTTCCCACCCGGGAAATCCTGCCCCTTGCCATAGTATTCATCAAAGCCGGTAGCCGTAACCGTCGGGCTGAGCGGAAGATGGGTGAAATCGACAGAGAAGTTCTCGGCGAGAGCGGGGTCCGTGACGATAGGCTGGATGGGCGGGTCGAGCTCGCGGCGCTCAAGGGCAGCCCAGTCGATTTTGCGGAAGAAGCGATGCTTCTTGATAATCTGCAGGTCCTTCTGCATGTGGTATCCGAGACGCTTGGAGGGTTCTTTACGGAGAAGCCGGGTGAGGAGATCCTTTGCGTCCGGCCCGAGGAAGTAGGGAAGCACGAGCTTTTGCTTGACGATCTTCTCTTGCAGCTTTGCGTGGTTGTTTCCGCGGAATGGGGGCGAGCCGGTCAGGAGGTCGTAGCCCAGTGCGCCGAGGGACCACCAGTCGCATGCTTTGCCGTATGGCTTGCCCTGGATCACTTCCGGCGCCATGTAGTCGATTGTGCCGAGGAGGGAGTTGCAGCGGTCGTCATCGCTGAGGGCGATCTTACTGAGCCCGAAATCGGTTAGGAGGAGGTGGCCTTGCGCGTCGAGGAGACAGTTCTCCGGCTTCAGGTCGCGGTAGAGGACGCCGACGTTTTGATGTAGATGGGCTAGTGCGAGGACCATCTCTGCCATGTAGAAGGCTGCTGCGTCTTCTTCGAACATGCGTTCCATGGCGAGGTGGTGGAAGAGTTCGCCGCCTTGTGCGTACTCTAGGATCAAGTAGAGTTTCTCGTGGTCTTGGAAGGCATAGAATAGCTTGACGACAAAGGGGTGGCGGTTGACACTCTCCAGGATTGTGCGCTCTGTCTTGGTCTGCTCGACTAGCTTTTTGTGGACGGTGAGAGAGGCCTTCCGGAATTGTTTCTGGGCGTAGAGCTTTCCTGTAACGACATGGCGTACGAGCAATACAGTTCCGAATGAGCCCTTGCCCAGGCAGAGAAGAGGCACGAAGTCCTCTGCCGTCATTTTGCGGCATAGTTGACTGCGCAACTCCGGGTTCATACCTGGGACATCCGCGTTGCGATCGTCCAGTACCTCTGGTTGCACTGCGTCGGAACTAACAAAGTCCTGATCCAGAGGGATTTCATAACTGGTCAAAATCTCGGTCTGGTCGCTGTCGGAGTAAACACTGGCGGCACTGGGGGTCTTGGAGATTAATCCGCCGAGACCAGCTATGTCATCGGACAGATTCAAGGTGTCGAGTTGAAGTTTCAGCGCGCTGACCCCATGGCCTGTGGATGCCTGTACCAGTGGACTGGCGCCATCAAGCGCAGTGGGAGGTCGAGAGGGTGCACGTGAGCTCGCAGCGGAGAAGTCCGATTCCTCGTCGCCGGATGCCAGAGGAGTGAAACCGCGAACGGTTGCGCATGACGGGCCAAATTGATTATTCTTCTTCTTCCGTCGCTGCTTGTTCTCGTTGAAAGTCTGGTTTGCGAACCCATTGAATCCCTTGGTTGTCTGCTCTGGGGGTGGCATGGTGCCCATGTGTGCATTGGGGCGACGGTGATTGGCTGGGATGTCAATGACGGACTGTTCGCTATCTGCCTGCGGAGCGAACACGTCGCCGACCGACAGGTCGTCGGCATTCGAGGAAGGCATTATGCTTTTGTCGTATCACCTGTGAGAGCTCCGCGAGTAAAGCGAAACAATTTGGGTGAAGCGCCGGCGATAACCGTAGGGTCGACAATTGGCTTTGCGCGGTTGTAAGAATGGTAGTAAGGTATTTAGAATACCTATCTCGCAGTCGCTGTTCACATATAGGCACCCGGTTAGCCTCAATCGCCTCAATCTTGGATATCGCCTGTAAAAGAATGGATAGAGGGGTAGGTGAGGGTTTTCACCCCCACTAATTATCGCCAAGGTAAAAACGGAAGGGAAAATCAGGGCCAAAAAAGAGCCAAATGAAAGGCAGATCAAAAAGACGTACTTCAACTTGCAGAATTTTTTGCATCAAAGCACGGTTTTCCTTCAGTGCCTGAACTAGCCAAAAGACTAGCCTTGAATCTCTCGAGCAGATTTACCGTCCGCCCTTCTTCAGGACGGACCCGGGACCCCTAGCCAAGTCACCTCGCTGGTCGAGGAGTCGAAGGCCAAGGCGAAAGGAGAATGCACTGAGTGCGCCGACACGTTGGAAATATCAGGAGCAAGCGAGTCGAGATTCAGAAGGGATGGATATTGATCAAGGTTGGCCAAGAAGCCAGTAAGCGAAGTGGAAGGCGAAGACGAAGGCACAGATGGGCACATAGAGGATGAAGATTGTAGCAAACAGAGATCACAGTTTTTCTTCGCCAGGAAGTGAAACAAAGCAAGAAAACCGCGAGATCCTGCAGAAAATCGGATTTCAGGCGCAGATCCGGGGGCTGAGGCCCTAGTCCCGATTGGGGTTTCACGTGTCAGATGCTGACATGAACATGATCTTATTGATCGGATTTAGACCTTGATATTACCATTCATGGATGATCTTGTCTTCATATTCCATGGTATCATGGTCTTTTTGCTTTGGCTAGCCCTCGATATATCACCAAGTGGTTCTACAGACCCTGAGACAGCCTTACACTGCCTCGATACTACAGCCACCGACTTGCATATGAGTGTCGATCTGCATACTGCAGCCTCCTGTATAACATGAAACCACTTACACAGCACTTAACGACTGTCGAAGAAAGCCTTGGATCGAGTAATCTCCACACCAGACCGTTGGACAAAAGCAAGAGCACTTGGCTTCTCAACCTTGACCGTCACACGCTCATTGCCAAAGTCCACAGTCACAATGCGAGCGATGAAAGTAGCCAAAGACTCCACAGACTGGAAATCAGTCTGATCAACCTTCTACACCATTAAAACGTGTTAGCAAATAGACCCTCTAAAAAAGGACACCAACAAAAGCATCATAAAAAAAAGATAACCACATACCTCAGCCACAGCCCGCGTCACAGCCTGGTAAGTATCAACAACAGTCGACCCCCAAGCAAGCTGCCCAGGACCCTGGAACGTAAGACCGACAACAACAGCCTGCTTCTCCAACCTCTCATGAGGATTCACCCCCAAGATAGCATAGCACCTAATCCCCTCAATGCGGAACTCCTCCTCCAAAACCACCAAACCGCGCGACTCCCCACCAGCAACCTCCTTCCCGAGCGCAATAACACCGCGATACCGAAGCCCCTCATCCGCGCGCAACAAAGCCTTAGGCAAATGCAGCAGGACCTCGCACTCCCCATAAGCCGCTGAGATAGGATTCGGCTGTTTCGCCGCAGTGATAGCGGACGTAGTCTCCAGCAGACCGAGTCCGGCATCCGCGACAACGCCCGCTATCACGCGCGGGTCTTGGCCCAGTCCGCGACTTTGCATTTCCTCACGTCGTGTGCCCTCAAGACTGATTAGTCGCTGGGATGGGTGGGATGGAGACGAGACGTTCTCGCCCATGTTGCGTACGTCGCTTTCCAGTCGGCGGAAGAGCTTGCCGTAGTCGAGAGTCAGAGAGACATTGTCGGTTTCGGCAGCTGTGATTATGGAGGAGTAGGAGAGCTTGAGGGTTGCGGTGCATGGTTGGGATTTTCCCTGGCGGTGCCAGGCTTCTGGGGCGCAAGGGAGAGGGAGCTCGATGTCGCGGAGACGGACGCTGTCGAGGACATCTGGGCGGGATGGGAGTTGGATTGGTTGATGGTTGGTCATGATGGTTGTATTTGTTTTGGTTGTCTGGGGATTAAGGAAATCAGGGGTTGGCCAATGCGAAAGAATGAATTATATTAAATCGGGAAGCTGAGGGGTCTGGTTTTTTTGGCGGGGCACCCGTGGACGGTTGTAGATCATGACGATAGAACCCACACGGGCATTTCCGCATTTTGTTATTTGTTGCAGATTTATGGCTAGGCAGAGAGAATTAGTGATATATTGTTGGATGGGGTGTATATTTCTTTTGATTGTAAGTGCTACAACTGGAGTTTGGTGAGGTCTACGATGCCATCCCCGATATATATTGTGGTTTCAATGTGGTGAATAACAAGAGACACAAGTCTTACACCGTCATCTCCCTGACCAGCTCTTCAAAGATAGGTTATTTCGAGGATCATAGTGATAAGCAAACCCAAGAGATGTTACAAAAGAAACAAATTAAAGAAGATTAAGATTTTCAGATGCTAACACACATACAATAGTCCAAGATGGACAAGACCATAGGGTGATAACCATTTAGCCTCCAGCCATCCCAAAGCTACCAGGGAAGAAAGAAATGATTGAGAACTCGCGCTGTCCAGTCGCCAGGAAGAAAGAAAAGCACCCGGCCGCAAGAACACGCTGAACGAAACCTCGGCGGGTGAAAAAAGATCATGATCCCATGAAATCAGTACGAGACGTTGCGGGTATTTGGCGAAGGAGGTCAACAAAAATGATGATAGAACGGAATAATATGCAGTAAGTCCAATCAACGAAGACCCGGCGCCATTTACCAGTAGCGGGGACGGTCGTAAGGCACATACTCGCCTCTCGGCGGAGAGCGAGGACGACCATAACCCCGGGCAGCTAGGTACGGATCATCATAGTGGCGAGGAGGCGGGGGAGGTCGGGCCTCATAGGGGTCTTCGTAGGGACGGCGTGGGGGTGGGTAGTCTTCCATCCGAGGGCGAGGGGGAGTCCGGCGGGCATAGCCATCCCGTTCATAGTAGGGATCGCGGCGGATAGGGATCGGCGACCGCTCACGGTAGTGCTCCCGAGGACTGTAGCCACGAGGGGGAGGGATCCGGCGGTCGTACTCCTCCATGGTGGCAGGGTAGGGGCGACGGGGTGGGGAACGAGACCGGTACGGGTCACGGACGGGGCGTTCCTCAAAGTTCTGAATCTGGGAGTTGGTGAGAGAGGGTTCCTCCAGGTCCGAGCCGGGTTGGGCGCTTACATCGGCGACACAAGAGACGACGGAGCTCTTGAACTCTCGCTGGTCCAGTTTCTCCACGGCGGTCTTGAGGTCGTTGGCGGTCTCAAATTCCACAAACCTTGGTCAAATGTCAATGGATTGGAAGGGTCTCTTGCGGAATACAATGATCCACCTACCCTCTGCCCTGTTCGCGGCCAGTCTCAGAGTAAACAACGTCCAGACCAGACTGGCGGGCGAAGTCTTTCAAATCCTATTTAATGCATGGTGAGTCCAGGTCCGGGAAAAGGTAAGATGTCCGGCATATGTTGAGAGATCATGTAAGCACTCCATGTCCAGTCCGAGGAGGTGTATCCAGAATGGCCATCTTGTATCGGCATCCAAAAGTCCCAGGACAGGTTCCATGGGGTCTGATAACAATGACTGGTGAGTATGCAAGGATCAAGGAGCAATTCTCAAATCTCAAGGTAAAAGAAAAAGCCGTAAAAGCATTTCTCAGTTACCAGGAGGAGTGTGCTAATGGATTAGTACCCTAGGATCCTTGGCTCAACCGATGGCCTCGAGGACAATGGACTGGAAGCATGTGTGGGCTGAGTAGAGAGATGGGTTGGAGGAATCTACGTCGGGAACTCCGGGAAGGAATGGACTTGGGCTGCTAACCTGCCAACTTGTTTCTGGAAGACCGGAAATCTGCATGCGGAACATAGTGCGACGTGGACGAGGGAGAGCATTGCGGTCAGGTGGTCCCGGGAAGGCCTCCTTGCGGCGAGGACCGCGTGCAAACTGAACGGTGAGTCGCTCGCCTTTGAAGTCACTGCCGTCTGTGGTATTGATAAGCGGGGGTAATCGGCGGACAAGTCATGGGGACATACGGAACGCTGCAGGAAAATAACGTTAGCAAGTCTGCGCACAAAAGAATAGAGTATGAAGAGCCATTCTTACCGGGCACAATATCTCTGGCATCCAGCTGGTCGTCATATTCGATGAAGCCGAAACCGTTCATCAACTTGATCTCCGTGATCTTACCGGAGCCATGGCTGCTGAAATGTTCCTCGATGTCGCTCTTAGTCACTGTGATAAGAAATATACAGGTTAGCAAATCGTTTCTAAAAGTGTGGTTCCCAAAGCACCGGTCAGATGCTCATCTGAGGCGAAAGCTATTCCATGTGGGTAGCTGAAGCTTCTATTTGCTCATTCTGGAAGGGTGGGCCGAGGGTGGCATTCCACATAAGCACACGAGGGATCAGAGCACATGGGACTCTAGGGACCAGCAAAACGACTGGATCATGCAAGGGCGTGCGTGTGCTCTTCAAGGCTCAGAGAAGAGGGACAGTCAGGTGGAAGCATACCATTGCGGGGAAGGTTCCCAAGATAAAGGCGGGTTGAGGATACCTCAGTCATGGCTGGTCTGAAATAAGTGATGGGCGGTAATGGAAAGAGATCTGGCTAATGAAAACCTCTAGGAATATGAGAGAGATTGAAAAGGCGGGAATGCAGTGGGAAGTTGTGAAATGCGGTGTTTTTGCTGCAGGCAAGCGTGTAACGTGTAACACGACAAACGATCGGAGAGCAGATGTACTGTAAAGTACTGCTGCAGAGTAGAATGGCGAAATAGACGAACAGTAAAAGGAAAAAAAACAAAAAAAAACAAATACAAAAGATACAGAACAGAAGAGCGAGAAGGAAAGAAAACAGAGAAAGTACCGTCTGGCGGTGGACCAGCAGCTTTGGCCGCCTCACTTTTTCTGATCCACGTGGTTCCACCATAGAAAGTAGAGAGGGGAAAAGAGATAATTTGAAACATTGCATGTCATATAGAGTATATATTTAGATTATATACTCTATCCCTAGGGAAATGCATATGTTGACAGAATAAACACAGATTTAGTTCAAAAGAAGTTCAAAGGAAGTAAGGCTTATCCCTCGTGGACTCTCTCCACTGGCATTCCACGGTTCTGCCAAACCCCATGGGGGGTTTGTTTTTTGGTTCAACTTGTTTTTGCCTATTTTGGACTTCTATATACAATGTGTTTTTGTCCCGTCAAATTATATTCCAAGTCTTAATTAATCCGATTCAAGGAGCCTATAGCTCCGCCGTGAGATCATGTCATGATGTACTTCGGCCCCTCTCCACCTTGAGGTGTTTGCCAGTTAATGTCCTGTGTAGGCACCTTGATATCACAAGTCTTGCAGTGAATGCAGCTGGTAAATAGTTAGTACATATCCCAAGATCACTCAAATAGAGAGAGACACTTACTTTTGTGAGTTGATCTGGAACCGAACCCCGTGCTTCTTGCTGGGGTCCTCCACGTATTCGTAGACGCCTGCAGGACAGAACCGGTTTTCAATACCCTTGTAAGCAGGCCATGCGAGGTCCGTGTGCTTATCCAAGTCCTCCACCTGCAGGTGAACCGGTTGGTCTTCCTCGTGGTTGGTTCCGGTCCGGCTCACACTGGTCAAGATATCAAAGCTGAGCTCTCCGTCTGGCTTGGGGTAAACGATCTTTTCATATTGAGAAGCAGGCTTGGTAGCCGCTGCGTCCGTGCCGTGATGGCTGAGTGTCCATGGCACTCGGCCCTTGAACAAATAAGCCTCCAGACCGGAGTAGATAAGTCCACCGAATAAGCCTAGTGGGGTGTTGAATGAGGGCCGCATGTTACGGACCTCGGACAGCTCCTTCCAAATGGATGATTCACGTAGAGATTTCTCGTAGTCGAACAGGAAGACAGTTCCTTGGTTGTCACCCTTAAGCGCCGAGAAGGTAGCCTCGGCGGCTAGCATGCCCGATTTCATTGCGGTGTGGGTACCCTTGATTTTCGGGACGTTTAAAAAGCCAGCCGTGTCACCAATCAAGGCACCTCCGGGGAATGCACACTTGGGGATCGACTGGAAACCACCCTCATTCAGTGCTCGGGCTCCGTAAGAAATGCACTTGCCGCCCTCGAGAACCTCCTTAAACATGGGGTGGTGTTTCATCTTCTGGAATTCTCCGTAGGGCGAAAGCCATGGGTTCGGGTAGTCCAATCCTACCACTAAACCGATACTCACCATGTTGTCCCCAAAGTGGTACAACCAGGCTCCACCATAGGTATCTTTGGGAAGAGGATATCCCAGCGAGTGAGTGATCTCGCCTGGTCGGAACTTCTCGGGCTGAATCTCCCAAATCTCCTTAATTCCTAGACCGTATGTCTGGGGCTGGCTGTCTCGTCGAAGATCGTACTTCTTAGTAACCTGCTTGGTCAAGCTGCCGTGGCATCCCTCGGCGAGAAGCGTGACGCGGGCATGGAATTCCATTCCTCTCTCAAATGTCTCCTTGGGCTTTCCATCCCGAGCGAGTCCCAAATCGTTGGTCGCAACGCCCTTGACTGAGCCATCTGGGCTATAGACCATCTCGCTGGCTGCGAATCCAGGGTACACCTCCACACCAACCTCTTCCGCACGCTCTCCCAACCACTTGGTCAGCTCGTTCAGACTGACAATATAGTTCCCCTCGTTGTGCATCTGTGGCGGTACGGGGAGCGGGTAAGAGCCGTTTTTCGTCAGGAAACGCATCTTCTCGCCCTTGGCGGGGGTCGCACCCTCAAAGCGCGAGGGGTTGTCCTCAGACAGCCAGTCGGGGAGGAGCTCATTGAGGGCGGTTGGTTGCAAAACGTTTCCGGAGACAATATGGGCGCCCAATTCACCAGCCTTCTCTAATAGAATAACCCGGAACTCTTCGTTGCCTGCTTCGTTGGCAAGTTGCTTCAAGCGAATCGCAGCGGCGAGACCGGCGGGACCTGTAGTAAACCAAAGCTTAGTTACGCTACTTCGGGGGAGAACCGGTGCGGCACAAAGCACGTACCACCACCAACAATGCACACATCCACGTCATCGGATTCGCGCTCCAAAGTGCGAGGATCGAAGTCGCCATTTTCGTCGGTGAAGCGCTTTGATAGCGATTGCGAAAATGCTCGTGTCTGGGTTGGCGCGGTGAATAATGCCGTTCGGCGAGCTAAGCATCGCCCGGAAGTTGTGAAGGGACTGGCTGAGTGGCGGGCTGGGGTGGCGATGGCGGAGACGGAGGGGGTAGCTCGTGGGAATCGGGAGGATCGAATTTCACGCCTCAATAGAGGCAGAACAGCACCTTTTGATGCCATCGCGGTGTGTGAGATTGTTCGGAGATCGTGGGCTGAGACCAGGATTACTAGTAGCGACCAGCAATTGGCATGACCAGATCGAAAGAGTGAATGCGGAGACTCAGGATATTTAGGTCGTAGATCCCGATAGTCCCCAGAGTCCTCAAGTACCCGAATTTTGAGAGGAAGTGACAAAACGCCGAAAAACCGCCTTCCCTCGGCTCAGCTCTCTCAACCAATGGGCAGCTCGGCGATTATCCAATTTTGAGGGCCTGAGGCAGCCATGGACCCTCAGAAGCGGAAATCGCCTCTTGCCGTCGGGGTCCTATCACACGGCAGCTTGACTGAACTTTTAGCCTGGAAATGATCTTACGTTTTGTTAGGAAATGGAGTATGCAGGTACATAGTACTACCTCGGTTCTCCTCACATCTAGGCGCCACACATTTAATACGATATAGATACTCCGTACTGATCACATGCACTACATGCTTAGCTTCACTGATAAATGAAATATTCCAATGTTGACATTCAGTTCTAGACTTATCTTTTTGGCCTTGCATATTTATATGCCAGAAAACAACCTTAAATAGTCAAGTTAGACCCTCCGTAATAATTGATTCAAGGGTGTCAAACACCGATCTGGACAGATCAGAATGCAGTTTCCCGTGTTCTGTATTGTTACTACATTTCCGGGAATGTGACGACTGCGCCGCTTCGGGTATGGTATTCAGCATACTATACCGTACCAGCATACCGGAATTCTCTAGAAAATGCCAAAAATACCATAATGTGACCTAAGGAGTTGTTGTGAATAACACTCTCAAAAACCATGGGCGGTAGATCTAAATAACAGATCCAAAGAAGCCAAAAAGATGACCGATCATTGCCAAAATTGCACGACATGAGATTCATCCAGCCTTGGCGGATAGTGGATCAACGACGCTGGACGCCACCGCCTGTTGAGGCAGAATCAAAACGGCCACCTGTCCTAATCAAAATCTCTAGGGAGAGTCGGTTTGCAATGCCCCAAAAAAATTCTAGTCGCATGAAATAGAAGGTGTGAGCAACATGTCTTGCTTTGTTAGTTTACCAGCAATATCCGGTATTTTGTGGTGATTATGGTGATTCCCTGGTGCGGTGAGGTCAGAGAGGTAGGGAAAGAAACAGGGCAAAAAAATCTGAATTTTTGTTCAGTTGCCATCTGTTAAAGCGGCAAGAGGATAGCGCGTCGTACATGGAGAGACCGAGGGTAGTCGATGACGATGATTGGATTGGTATGGGACGGATGGACTATCAGCTGCAGGAGGAGCGCGGACTGGCAAACCCAGCGCCTGCAACCATGGCCCGCGGAGGATAAGCAAGGGTATTTGAACCAGTCAGGGGCTAACATAGAGAGATTAGCGGAGTGCATTGGGCGAATGAAAGTCCCTAGAGATGTTGTGTGGCTGTGATTGGTTCATGACGTGGTTTCCCAGAGCCGCTAGCGGGCAACGAAGCCAAGGTTGAAGGGAGAAAAGTCTTGCTGCTTTTAGCGCCACCGGCGGCCCAGTCTCCCCTGACCGGGCTGTGACTCAGCACTATATAAAGACCCAACCTCCCCCCATTTTTATCTTGGGAATTTTGTCTCGGTCTTGGCGGATCTCATTTCGGAAATTCTTCTTCCCTCCGCTCCTCAAAAAGCCTGATTATCAAATCTTGATATCTGCTGGCTTTCTCTTACTAATCAGATCTATTTCACAAGGATCTTTGATTTATCTCTGAAAGACCCTTGATTCGATTTTCTTTAGGGAAAAAAGGTTTTTTTTTGTCCACAGACCTAATCACCATAGAAGTTGAGCCTCAGGTTTCGCTTCACCACTCTCTCTTTTTTTTCAGATCGCGCAGATAGACAATCCCATTTTCCAAAAACAGCGCAAAAGAAACATTTCGAAAGAAATCCCCAAAAAAAATTGCCGTCCTTCCGTCCATAATATCGCCGCCGCGCCTATCTTGAAAAAACACTTCAGTGTGATTTTTTCTTGATTCGTTCACCTGTTGACTGCGTTGGGTTTCGTTGCCTACACTATCTCGTGATTGCCTGTCATTCCGAGAGGTTACGTGCGAACACCTCGTAGGGGGATACATTGAGTTGTCCATCTCCCAGGTAAGAACCTCTTTCCTCTTTTGTCCTTTCCAAGGTTGCACCTTCCCTCTTCATGCTCGTTCCTTCCTTCGGGAGGTTCCTTCCCTGGTGATGACTTTACTCTTCTCCTCTGTCCTCACCGCCTCTCCGACACGCGTCGTTCCCATCTCTCGCGACTTTTCGCGATCTAAGCTTACATCTCTCTTTGGTAGTTCCATCGTTATTTCTTGTCACAACTCGAGTATTCCATCAAAATGGATTCTCTGACAACCCATCCTTCCAATGCGCAGCAGGCTCGTGCCTTTACTGCTACCTCGTCGCTGTCTTTCCCTGGTGGCGCTGGGGATCTGACCCCTCCCAACTCCGAGAAGGAGGCCATGGCACAGGGCGCACAGAGCGGAAACGGCATGAATGGCCAGCAGGGAGGAAGTGCCATGAATGGCACCGGGGTGACTCCCGCTTCTCCTGCAACCCCCGCCGCGACCCCTGGCGCGACCACCGGAAGCAGTGGCATTGTCCCTACCTTGCAGTGAGTATACTCTGGATGTTTTTCTGGGTGACCAGAATGGCTGAACTAGTTATTCCAAAAGGAACATCGTTGCTACTGTCAACCTTGACTGTCGCCTTGATCTCAAGACCATCGCGCTGCACGCACGCAACGCCGAGTACAACCCAAAGGTATTTATTAACCACCCCTCACATTGCTCTGAGAGGGCTCACATCAGGGTACAATGTGGCTGAACTTGGTTCTCTCCTTAGCGTTTTGCTGCTGTGATCATGCGTATCCGTGAACCCAAAACCACCGCTCTCATCTTCGCTTCCGGCAAGATGGTCGTTACTGGTGCCAAGTCCGAGGATGACTCCAAGCTGGCTTCGCGCAAGTATGCGCGTATTATTCAGAAGCTTGGTTTCAACGCCAAGTTTACCGATTTCAAAATCCAGAATATCGTCGGCTCTTGCGACATCAAGTTCCCCATCCGTCTGGAGGGGTTGGCCTCTCGTCACCACAATTTCAGTTCCTACGAGCCTGAGTTGTTCCCTGGTTTGATCTACCGCATGATGAAGCCCAAGATCGTTCTATTGATCTTCGTCAGTGGCAAGATTGTCCTGACTGGTGCTAAAGTCCGCGAGGAGATCTACCAGGCTTTCGAGCTGATCTATCCTGTGCTTTCTGGTATGCCGTCTTGCTGGATTCGCTGCCATCATATCTTTACTGACTTATCTTTCAGATTTCCGCAAGGTTTAAGAAAGCTCCAGAGGTGATCACTATGCATTCCAAACCTGTATTAACATTGCTTTTCCCCTTTATGAGGGCAGTCCGCTTAGGTCTGCACCTCCTTTTCCCTTCGGTTCTTACGACTCTTTTCATGCAAGCATAGTTGGGCGTTTTTAGCGATTCGGATGATCCCCGGTTTTCCTCACACTTTCGCGTTCTTCCACACAATTAGATTGCTGCACACCGCAGTGAGGCGGTTGTGCGCCGGTCGATGACTGCCTCGATTTAATCATTTATCGTTCTACGGTTTCATCTGTGGGGGATGACTTTTTATTCCCACGGGCCAAAAAAAAAATTAACGGTGACTTGAAGCAGTCTGTTAGATTCAGTTCCGTCCTTGCTTTCCCCATCTGGGGCTTGATGGACCGGCAATTTGCCATGATACTACCTTTGAGTAGTCAAATGAAAATCTCTTGATAAAATATGCCCCTTGTATGCTAGAGTAGGTCAATGTAGACCGTCGCTCTTCCAAGTCTCGACCTTAGCTCGCGCTTTGTCTGTTGTGTGTACATGATGCCCTTATACATCTAATATCCATGTTATATACACCACAGCGACCAAGGGCACGCTTTAAAGCACGCTGCTTCGCGAAGCCTTCTTTGTCTTAGCCAACTCATCTTTCAAAATCGCCCTCCTCTCCCCAGACCGACTACCATCGCCGTCGAAGTCCTCACCATCCGACACAGCGGTTTCGGGCCATTTCCACATCTTACTCAACTCGGAATCAAGTGTGCCCTCCAGCGCATCAACAATCTTGTCTCCAATAACAGGGAAGAACTTGAATCCATGGCCACTACCACCGGTAGCAAGGAACAGACCTTCATGTTCAGGATGATAAGAAACAATGAAGTCACCCGTGGGCCTGTTAGAAAAATTAGCACCAACCACAACCACCAGACTCGGAGCTAGGAAAGGACAAAACTCACGTATCGGTATACCAACAAACCCTCGTATCGACAAACTCTCTCTCCGCAAACCGCGGCAAAAGCTGCCTCAGTGCAACTCGGAACGCATCCTGTCCCTCAAGCGGCACAGGAACCCCCTGCTCAGGCAGACTAACCACCATCGAGCCCGAAGCCCCAGCACCAGGAACCGGCACCTCAACCGGATTGCGATACCCATACGCATGCCGCGCAATCTTAAGCAGATTATCCCGGGGCGGGATAATGAAGATGCCCGTCGCGAAGTTCAAGATCGTAGGCAAGTTCTCCAGCTCTCGCTGCTCCTCATCAGAGATCCGCATATAAGCAATCGCCTGTCCAGTCGCAACAGCCCTCCCACGCAAGTCGACCAGTTTCGCAGTCCACGCGCCAGTCGCCAACACAACGAGATCCGCCTCGAGGGTCGACCCGTCCGCTAAGACAACACCGGTGGCTTTGGGCTTCACGCCGTTCGTGTCGTAGAGCACACGCTCGACATCACCAGTACGGAAAACAACCTTCCCCTCAGCATCGAGGACGGTCTTGGCATATTGCACGCTGGCCGCGGCGTCGGACCATCCAGAGCCCCAGTTCACGTAGCCTCCAGCGACATCAAGGGTCGAGCCGTAGGCCGGGACAACGCTGAGGACGTCCGCTTGGGTGGGCAGGAAAGTGACATTGTCACCCTCGATCTGGCGCACGTTGGCGTAGCTCTTGCGTGCGTACTCCTTGGCGCTGGCGCTGTCTTCTGGGTACACGAGTAGCAGGCCGTTCTGCGTGTAGCGGCCGTCACGGCCCCAGTCTGTGCTGCGCCATCGGTCGATGGCTGCTGCCGCGAGCTTGGAGTATGCTGCGTTGGCATAGTCGGCCCGCACGATCCGGGATGTGTCAACGGATGAGCCGTGCGGGTTTGGGATTGTTGGTGAGGACTCTACTAGTGTTACTTTGGATTCTGGGTGTCGCTTTGACAGGGAGAGGGCGGTGGATACTGGGGAATGTCAGTAGATGGAAGTGTAATGTGCAGTCTTGACACGCAGTGTAGACAGAGGGCTTCCAGGATTGTTTTAAACACTCACATCCAAACACACCCCCTCCTACAATCAGAATCTTGGACGGCAATGACATTTGTAAAAATATGTGTGTGGGTGAACACTAGAATTGGAGATTCGGGGGGATTTCTCCAATTGACAACAATCGAGCCGATAACGGCACTGCCCGTCGGCTTCCGTTCCCGACTTTTCTTCTTCGCTGGGGTCGATATCGTCACTCCGATCTATACGGAGTGGAAAGGGCAACCAATCTCGGGGCTTCATTTTGATCAGTTCGCTTTCCCTTTCTCGGAGCCTTCATTTCCTTCTGGTGTCGCGGGGGGCCTGACAACCCTGTCGCGTAGACACTCAATCTTTGCTCGCGTCAAACCATACATGCACAACAAGCCCTGCACAAAAGCCCTTGGCAGCCCAATCCGCTATTTCAAACCATCATAATGAACGTAAATCAAATGCGCAGAGTGCCATTAGTTGCAAAGTGGTCCGTCACACCCTGCCGCAACGCATCAAGCAAAGCCCCTCGACCCGCAAAGCCGAGGTATGTAACCAAACCCTTTCAATCCCAACCCCAAAAACTAACATCACCCAAGTCCCAAAAGCCCCAAACCAGTGGCCATAAAACGGAGACAAGTAACTCCACCTCGCCAACCCTACCAAGAGCGGCCAACCCCACAGGGCACTCAACCTGAAGGCCCCAACGCTGAAACCACAGCAAAATCAGGCCATGGCATCCCACCCAGAGCCCTAACCTTCCTGGGCATCACAGCACTCACTATCAGCACGTACTGCGGCTACCTGTACGCGTCATACACGCGTGAAGTAAGCAAAGCCCAAACTCTGAACGTGCCACGCGATGTCTCAGACCGCTACAACACGACAGCGGCAACCTTCGACGCAGACGTCGAGCTCTCCGAAAAGGCAATGGGTCTCGGCAAGAAGCGACGGGATCTAGTGCTCCAGGCGCGCGGGGATGTGCTCGAAGTCAGCTGCGGCACGGGACGTAATCTGCCTTTCTACGAGCTCGGCGAGCGTCGCGGGTTAGATGCCGATGGCCATGCTGCGGTTTTGGGTTGTCGATCGGTTACGTTTGTCGATCTTAGTCCCCAGATGGTGGCTATTACGAAGGAGAAATTCGAAAAACTGTATCCTGATTTCCCGGCGGTGTTCCAGGCTTGTGATGCGGGCAAGGTTGAGCCATCTGATGCTGGGCGTTCTGGGGTAAAGACGACGAGGGCACCTGTTTACTTTGATTCGATTGTGCAGACTATGGGTCTTTGCTCGATGCCGGATCCGGTTGCTACGCTTAGACATCTGGGGTCTGTTACGGAGCCTGGGAATGGGCGGATCTTGTTGCTTGAGCATGGGCGTTCTTATTATGATTGGCTTAATCGGATTTTGGATAATCTTGCGCCGGCTCATGCGGATCGGCATGGTTGTTGGTGGAATCGTGATATCGGGGAGATTGTGCGTGAGAGTGGGTTGGAGATTGTGGAGGAGAAGCGCTGGCATCTGGGGACTACATGGCGTTATGTGCTGAGACCGAAGCAGAGTACTGGGAAGTCTCAGTCTTGATCTTGTGGCTTTGGCTGGAGCCTCTTTTGGATGTATCATAATTTGGGGATGTGTATTATTATTTGGCGTGGTAAAAATGACATTCAGGAATAGACTATGCTCATTTTCGTTCAACTACATATCAAACCTGATATATCCAAGTATTTAGCCTGATTCTATCTCAGAAACTGGTCCGTACGACCACATATGTACTTTCGTCGTGCCGTTTCAGTAACGATATCTGAAGCCCGGTGTCTTCCAGTCCGTAACATCCTCGTAATCATCCGACACCAGCTGTACTCGGTTCACCATATCCGCCACATTCTTCGAATCGGGATCATCTTCCAATCCCTTCCCACCGACAGCACCCGCGTTTCCAGCACTACCCTCAAAGCCCTCTAGACGCGTACGGCGCGCATTAATCCACTGCAGGTAAAAGCGCAGAACCAACGCCAAGACGACAGACAGGGCATAGCAAATCATGATGGTGCGGAAAGCAGTGTTATAAGAGGGCGCCTCCTTGCTGAGGAAGAACTGAGGCCCAGAAATGTTTCCAGCACAGTAAGCCAAGAAGAGCATTGCAGTAACTGTCATTTTCTTAGTGACTCCACGGTAATTGGCCTGCACCAGTGACATCGCAAGCGGCATTGCGGCGGATCCAGTTGACAAGAGGAAATATCCAAAGAGTTGCACTCCCAAGACGATGTGCGCGCGGGAGTAGATGATCGCACTTCCGATGACGCAAGGGATTACAACGGCCACGATAAGCAAGCAGTTCAGTTGGCGGAAACGACCGGCCAGCCATCCCGTTCCTGTGATTGTGGCCACGGTGATGAGGGAGTAAGGGATGTTCAGCAGCGTCGATTGCAGGTTCGTGAACCCGAATGAGACGATCACCAGATTGCCAAAATTCTGCGTTCCTCCGTTGGGGATCTGGGTGCAAAGCTCCAGTCCGAATATAAGCCATGTCTTGGGATCCATCAGGCATTCAACGAACTGGTCCCATTTCCAAGCGGTCTCCTCCGTTGCGCCTGTGCCTGCTACAACAACTCTGTTGCTTGCGAACTGGCGTTCCTCTTCTGTGAGGAATTTGGCCTTGGAGATTGAGTCTGGTAGTAGAGTCCAAACAGCGAATCCCCAGAGGAATGTCGCGCAGCCAAGGACGATGAACATCCACCTCCACGGCCCAACGTGATCTTTGACGTGACCCAGCCCGTAGGCGAGGAGACTGGAGATGATACCACCGACGCTCTGTGAAAAAATGAGCATTTATCCAAAATCTTGATACTGACAGGAGGCAACGTACGTTTCCAGCAAACCACAGACCTGTCCTGGTAGGAATCTCGTCACGCGTGTACCACGTCGACGTGATAAACATAAACGCCGGCGTGATCGTTGCTTCAGCAACTCCAAGCAAAAATCGAACTGTAATGAGACCGCCAAAGTTGGTGCAGGCTGCAGTGAGAGCCACTACAGCTCCCCAGAATAGTGTGTTGGCCGTCAGGTATTTGGCAGCGGGCAGACGAGCAATGAGCAAAGTCGTTGGATATACCCATCCCAGGTAGCCAAAGTAGAAAACCGATGATACCCAACTGTACTGCTGGCCAAATAAACCCTAGAAATGATCTTAGTTGTGGTTCTTGTTTCTCTCGACGTGTTCATGTTCTTACAGTATCGTGCCTCATCCCGAAAACAGACGCACTCGATAGAATGGTTTTATCCATAAAGTTAAGCATATAAGTTATGAAAAGCAGTGGGATCAGTCGTCTGTCAATCTTCCTCAGTACTCTTTTCGCCATAGCATGTTCTGTCCCCTGTTCTCCCGCATCGGGAGGAGTTGTGTCCATGGCCATCTCTAGTAAGAATAATGAAAATACTGAGAATCTCACTCAAGATAATTTGAATCCTTCTTATACGCTTATATGCACCCGTTATCTTTCCCCGCACCACCCATTGGCCCAACGCCTGCACGTTATCGCCGATTCAGGAATCCTTCGAGCGCCGATTGGACGGGAATGAAGCCAAGTCTTTTAGGGCTGGAGCCAGTGATACCGTCGTAACAAGTATCTCGGAGCCTTCAGTTGTACTCCGAACGTACCCCAACTCTGAATCTGAATATTTTAAGCATCTACCTACAGACTGAGACTAAGCTCGTATTCCATTTTGCCAAATAAAGTGCTGAAACCCCACCCGGGCAGTAATCATGAACGGACTCACAATCACCCCGTTCATCGCCAATCTCCCCAAGGTCGAACTCCATGTTCACATTGAAGGAACCCTAACGCCATCTCTCCGCTGGGAACTAGCCCACCGCAACAACATAGCCCTCCCCTACGCCACCTTCTCAGACCTGCAAGCCTCCTATGCAGTGACTCTCAACCACCGCCCGGAGCTAAATGGCCGCCAACCAGGCATCCCAACCTTCCTGGAAGCCTACTTCGCCGGGTGCGAAGTTCTCCGCACAGAAACCGACTTCTACGATCTAGCCATGGCCTATCTGCGCCGGTGTGCAGCCATGAATGTGCGCTACACCGAACCCTTCTTCGACATACAGGCGCACACACGCCGCGGCATACCCGCGGCAGCCGTTATGGACGGCTATCTACGCGCGCAACACGATGCCGCCGCACAGCTCGGTGTGCATTCACGGTGGATTCTGTGCTTCCTGCGCGACGAGCCTGTCGAGCAGGGTCTGGATGCTTACCGTGAGGCGAGGCCGTGGGCTGCTGGGAACTTTGAAGGCGGGAAGGGGCTGTTCCATGCTGTTGGGTTAGCGAGTAATGCGTACGAGAGGCCGCCGATGCTTTTTGAGGAAGGGTTTGCGCTGGCGCGCGCGGATGGCTTGCATGTTACTATGCATTGTGATTTTGGACAGAAGGATACGCGGGAGCATGTGACTGAGGCTATTTTTGCGGTTTGTGGGGGTAGGGGGGCGGAGAGGATTGATCATGGGTTGGATGCAGAGGATTCTGAGGAGTTGTGGCGCGGATTGGTGGATAGGGATATTGGGTTGACTCTGTGTCCGCATGCTTATCATCGGAGGACGCCGACAGAGGTTTTGTTTCCGAAGATTCGGAGGTTGGTGGAGAGGGGAGTGAAGATTTGTATTAATAGTGATGACCCGACTTTGATGCATGATGTTTGGATTGATGGGAATATGCAGAAGGTCTATACTTATTGTGGGTTCAGTCGGAAGGAGATGGTGCAGCTTACGAGGAATGCGGTGGATATGTGCTGGGCCGAGGAAACCATCAAAAGTGCCATCTATCAGGAGCTAGATGGGGTTGATATTTGTGAATAAAGGTCTACCTGAGGATAACTAGACGGTTCTTATCTCGACATGCATATTATGAACAGTCTACTGTTCTACGAACATAAGCATATATATTGTGCGTTAAACGGTTAATAACAGACTAGATTCATAGACATGCAATAACTACATATTGCGATGACCCTAAGAAATAGCCACTATTCGCCAGGTTACGGGGAGACAACTTCTCAGAGTTCTTTTCTATCCAGACGTTATGAAAGACCAGAGGAAATTCTTCTTCTGGTACAGCCTGATCCTTTGAAATGGTATTTTGGACCGACAAGCCTATAAAATCAAGTTTTCCTATACTAATATCTACATGAAGCAACTATGATATGCCTTAGCAAATGCCGAGAGGACATGATAATAGAGAAACTTCTATGATAGGATCAACTCAATGCACTGCGTTGTCGGGTTTGTCCGCGGGGAACTCCGAGATATCGAGATGCGAAGCCGTGGGAGATTGCTACCTGTTTCTTTCCTCAAATCGGGTTTTAGTATTCGGTCAACCATAAATTTGAGGCGGAGGCAAACCGAAGGGCCTTCGAGCGTGCTTTCAAACTCTTCAAAAGCATCGACATTGAATTCCTTAAATGAAGGGCAAGTACGTTAAAACGAATAACCCATCTTCATGTGCTACTTCCAAGGTTGTCCCAGGCAATATTACTCCGTGACTATATGTCTCACTCGCCAATTTTGTTCTCTCATAACAAATTCGCCTGATTCCATCTCTCCTTATCGATATCAATGGTCTGTTAGTCCTCTTCCACTATTTCAAGTGCCGAAAAGCTCTTTGTTGAAACCTGCAAGTACAATGTTATCTCAATCAAAGATGAGGCGAATTATTTCGCAAAGGAGCTAGAGAACGAGTGATTTAGCCACGTTCACTGTCACAGACGCGGGTTTTCAGGTGGCTATGTAGAGAATTATGAGCATGTTTGACGAGTGGTGGTGGCTGGAGTTGTTTTGAACTTTCCCCTTAAGGTGATTCTACATATTTACAGATTACTGCATGTTTCTCCAAACTTGCAAGCCATGGGTGTCTCATAGAGGCGGCTAGACGATGTTTTTTAAGGGAAATGCTCATCTATCGATGGTCACAAGATTGTCAATGGCAGCCTACATGTTCAACACAACCCCCTGGCATAAAACTGACTATGTGCTCATCAAGCGCAGATTGAGTACTCAGTGAGCCTGGGCCTGGGCATACCCTTAGCGTTCAGTATTAAGTACTTCGTCTTTAACCACCTATAATGTGAAACACCCAGTGAGCACGACCACCCGCCTTCATCAAGTGGAAGCACCCCGATCGGGGAAATCGCGACGAAAATCGCGACGACCTATGTTGGATGATCCGGTACATAGAACGACCTACAACATATGTCTATGCTAATAGCCCCTCGGCACTTTTTCCCACAGGTGGCATTGGCTGATGATAGTATCAATTCTGGCCCACATCGAAAACGAGTTTTGCTACCAATCACTGTCATTGATTTCCATGCAAGGTGCAGATCTTTTGCAGGGGTCATTCCGTGTCTTGGATGCATCTGTTCTTTGTTTGATGCAATGGTCCTCGGTGGTTGGTTCTCAATGTGGCGGGGAAGTCGGAACCAAGGGTAATGGGTTTAGGCAAGGTTTAGATATTTGATGCATCGGTTATCGAGGTGTACTTTGATTGGTAAATCTAGACTTGGATGTCCACGGGTGTTCCGTTTATCTTGAGATACCATATCGGGTATCTAAGTAAGTTGATCAGCATTACTACCAGCCATTTATCAATCCAATATTTAGTGTAGGATAACCCCTCAGTACTATGTAATTGTAGACATGCTAATTAGGTATGTAAACATAAACAGTGCGCTAGAGGGCGAAAGTGGACATCATGTAGTAGGTACCTGCGGTGGTGGACGTGCGGAGAGTTCCCGTGCACCTGCATACTGTACAATGTAGATACGGTGACAACATTCATAGAGTGATTTCATATTGAATGCGATCAGATAACCTTGCACTTGTTCCCTTCGGCCGGTGAAACAATGGGCAGATTATTCCCAAGGTTGACGGGTCCCGATCCCCTGGGCCGAAGTGGTCGATGTCATGAAGACAGAGATCACTACTAGAAGTACTCCGTACTTTACAATATGAAAAAATTGCAGGGATTAATTCCAGGAATGATGTTTCCTTTATTACAAAGTACCGAGACCTGCATCATATCTGGGCAGCAATGCTCGTACCTACTGTGTAAATCCCTTGCTGGATGCCTCTCTCGAAGGAGGTGTGAAATGTGATGTGCAATAATAATATACCAGTACGGAGTTCGAGAAACTATGATATCCTCCTATCCAACTAATCATCATCATCTCACTGAAAGTCAAGAGGGTGGATAATGAATCCGGATGGCTTAGGAGAAGCATGTCATCATATGCACGTAGGAATATACATTGAAGGGTTATATTACTGTTTCGCCGATGGCATCACCACTTTTTTTTTGAGGCAATGGTACTCTGTAGTCAATTTGGGTTTTGATTTAAAATCTTAAAACCCAAAGTGACAGATCTAAAGTTATAGATAGTACTTTGTATACATTCAAGCTGAAAGATTGGATATAGAAAAACAAAGTGTCTCAGCTTGCTGCATCATCAGTGGCAAACGTTCCTTTTTTCCCCGAGACGCTAATGTGAGCATCCCTTACTAGCGTCCTGTACAATACGATACACCAACTCTGATTGATCGCTGTCCCGTCGATTGGGTCCAGGAGATCCACTAAAGAGTGGGCCCTGGTGGACTTTAAGTGGCCACTTCATATCTTTTTTCTCTTTTTTTCTTTTTCTGTTTGTAAACGGTTGCGCTAGGGAGCTGGTTTGGGGTCTCGGTGTTTCCGACCGGAGGGCTCGGGTTAAGCCTTGCCTGTTTTTTCCCTTTTTTTCTTTCCCTTTTTTCCCTTTTTTCCCGACAAATTGAGTGGGCTTATTATGGCTTACTGGATTGAATAATGTCCTGTGTGTGTATATGTACTTAATTTACTTGCATATTTACATGGTTCATTGTACTTTCATTGTACTCCATATGGAGTACAATGAAGTAAGTTAATATATTTTGATCTATCAACAGCGGTGTGTGCTTTGGTCCCCCAGCAACCAACAGGCGACAGATCGAATACATAATCTACCCTGTACTCCGTACTCCGTACATACGGAGTACATCCCATGCAGTAGGAAGGATCCGAGTTCGACAAACCATTAGGCGGACATCCACCGAGCGACTACCAATCAATGCATCGATAAGTCCTATCATTATTCAAAGAATCGGGTTGTGATTAGCGCAATCCGATGTATGCGGGATGAAGTAACCACTGGAGCGGTCCAAGAAAAATGGAGACGCCAAGGTTGATGGAGCACCAAAATTGGACCTAGTCGGGTTATAGAACACATGGCCGACCCCACCCAACTCGGACGGTATGCACTAAAACCGAAGATAGAATGGAAGAACTATGGATTATCATACTAAGGCCTGAAGAGGAATGAGTTGATCTCCACCGCCTGGGCCTTGTACACTTTTTGCCTGTGCGTGTCGAAATGTCGCATGTTGTATTCCGGTGGCTTTAACATGGCGGTGTGAAGAAGCCTATAGTATATTGAAGCTAAGGTGAGATTATCTACTCCGTACATAGTACAGGGTACAAAGTAGGAAGTAGGAAGTACAAAGCACTTGGGTAGCTCGCTTACGAAAGTACATATAGGTATTCTCCATGTACTCCGTACATTCTTCAAGAGTAATAGAAAGGGAAAAAGAAAAACAAGCCCCAGTTCAACCAATCATCAGCACACCAACTCGGGAGGCTACCAAATTTAAAGGACAAAAATACCATACAGTAAATTACCATTACAATTTCAAATTTTTTGCTTTTTTTCTTTTTCAAATTTCCATTTTTTTTTTTCTCCCGTAGATTCCTCAGGCCCCCGTTGGTAATTTGCCATCCAAACAGCTCTTCCTGTCGCATCTCGATGATCCCCCCAGTTTATTCTTCTCATCCCCCTTTCTACTAACATCCCCCATATCTTAGAAATTTTTTTTATTATTGTTATTCTTATTATTCTGTTTATTACTTTATTTGTTTCTTTCTATTATATCCTTATCTTTGTGTCTTATTCTCTTTTGATTCTTGATTCTTGTCTTGTTCTCTCCGGTTACTTTCCTCACAATGCCGTACAACACTCGTCGCAAGTCACTTTCCCTTCCATCCTTGGGCATTCAGCTCCCGAATTCCACTCGTCGTTCGCCCTCTATCTCAAAAGCGCATAACGATGAGCAACCCACAAAAAAAGTCAAGAGATCGCATGGGTCGACTTCATTATCACCCGAGCCATCCGACCCAAAAATGATTGCGCGCGCGGGCCGACATGGGCTATTTGAGAATACACCGCCTCCCTCGCCGATGGATGGAGTGCTTGCGCCCAAAATCGACACAGAAGGAATTAACGACGACATCGTGATCGCTGTAATCAATCAACTCGAGAAGACGGGGAATCGCCCTCATCTCGTGAAAGAACTGGCTGCAGTCTTGGTCACACTAAATGTTAATGTCGCAAAGTATGTATCTTACTCATGCTTTCTTTTTGGATATCAATCGCTAACGTGCCCTGTCTTAGTTCCGCCAATCCCGCCGCGCTGCTCTCATCGCGGTTAGCTGCCTATATGAAGCGTCCTTGGACGGCTCTCGCGCCTTGTCCCATGGCCAAGGAGCTTATTTTAATTCATCCCCGCAAAGTGTACTACTATCTTACTACGTTTCCCCACCAACCTATTCCTGAGACCGACGATCTGGTATCTGCCATGGGTAGCAAGCACATCACACCCAGTGTTTCCAGTCTCGAGGATGAGGAAGACGCGATGGCGCGGGAACGTAGCCCCAGTCCCGAAGTGGACTTGTCTTCTCCCGACTTTGAGGAGCATGGTGATTTGAATACCTCCGCTAGCCATGGCAGTTCTTCCGATCACTTTCCCAATGCTAGTAATTTGACGCGTCTCATGAACTCGCACCGCGCGGCTTCTCCACCCCTGGAGGGTGACGAGAAGGAATTCACACAAACTGCTAGCGCTGTGCGTGAGCGTGCATCTGAGGAAAAAGCCGAGTCCAGCCGTAGCCAGTCCATCCTTTCCGAGGGCCTGAGCACTTTGGAAGACCGTGACATGAGCATCTCTGAATCACCTATGAATGGCGGTTCAATGTCTCCATCCATGCACGGTGACGGTATGTCCGAAGAAGAGTATAGTGACTACTTCTCACACATGCCCATCGACCAAATGGCCCACGATCTGGACGAGGCTGCCGCGACTGCCCTGTTCGGAACCTCCCCTTCCCCCTCTCTCACCTCCATCGCATCGTCTGTCTCGTCTGGCACGAGCGCTTTGACAGATCTCGGTGTGGACGGTGAGGAGCTTGCCGGCGCTCTCGTTGCCCCTCAGATCAGCCTCCCTGAAGACCCCAATGCCGCCCCTGTTTCGACCCTCAAGCGCTCGCTTGATATGTTGAACAGCGGCCTTCCTGATGTCGATCTGAAAATGTCGGACCTGACGGAGTCGCACGAGAGGCTCACTCTTACACCTCGGGCTATCTCCATGAACTCGGAGCCCGTATTCGAGTCCTGGAGAGAGTTGCAAAACCCCGAGATGGTGGAAGTCGATGAACTCGATGAGATGTTTGGCGAATTCTAATCTATTTTCGACCATCGGCTTATGTTCCCTGTCTTCTCCTTCTCTCCACTCTTGGCTGGGCTGCGACCCGCCATGTTCTCTTTACGTCTTTTTCACCTCGCTTGTACATGTTCATTGTCTTCTCGGCGTCTCAATTTTTTTTCTTCTTGCCAAGGCCTTTTTTTTTCTTGTATATATACATATGTTTTTGGTTGACTTACCCTGGATGGGTATATTGGGAGGATCTTCACGGCTGGAGGAATGGCTTTACCCAAAAGTGTCAAAATAACAAGCGTTTCTTCCCATAAATTCATCTTTTCACTCAACATCTTCAATATCTCCTTAAAGAGAATCGGTTCCTGACTAATCCGTGCCCAATCAGGAAAGCGGGCAGTTTATCTTCCCCGAGGTTTGGTCCACCGAGTCCAAGGTTACGCATAATCCGCCACTCGGCGACTTCATTCTTAGATTTCTACAGTATTTTCACGTCCGAGGTACAAATTTGTACTGCTGTTGATGGGTCTCAAATCTCCTTTGTACATACATTTCTCGGCCTCACATATGCAAATTCAGCCCTATCATTCGTCGCAACTTTATACCACCTAGCGCCGCAGGACTGCAGGAACACGAGGAGATTGAGACTCACCAAACAACTTGCATAAACATACACAGGGCGTCGGCGGCCATGACGGTCGAGCAAGCGCCTTCGCAGCCGAACTGTGACAGCGCAGTTTCTCAAAGCGAGGGTTCCGCCAAACAACCAACACCAGATCTCGCCCCCGCCAGATTCCGCCCTCTTTCCGTCGCAAACACAATGTCAACCATAGGCCCCAAAACAGCCAACACAGCCCCGATTCGGTCGAGTAAAACAATTGCCGCACAGACTAAAGTTGCCATTCCTCGTCAACGGGTCGCAGCTGCCCCGCGCTATAATCGACGAGTGCCTCGTGCTTGCGCATCTTGCAGGCAGCGCAAGACGAAATGCAGTGGTGATACCCCAGTCTGTCGCCAATGTCGCGAGTTAAGGGCTACATGTAGCTACCCCGAGGGTTGGAGGGAAAGAACGAAGAAGTATGTGCATCTGTAGCTATACATGCAATCGCGACCAAGCATGCTGACACCGACTATTCGCGCAATACAGACAAATAGAAACCCTCTCGGAGAAGGCGCAAGAATATGAGAACCTGCTGAAGGATTTGGGGGGTATAGTTGATTTGAATGCTGCGGAGCGGATCAGGAGCTTGCTGGACAAGGTTTGTTCTTCTTTTCGGGATACCAGAGTGTCGCTAACACTCGCAACCATAGCATGGCCCGGAAGTGGATTACTCGTCGCATAATTCCCAGTCTCAATCAGTAACCCCTCAGGATGACGTTCCGGAAATCGATGAACCGACCTCACCTTCGTCTATTGGGTCTCTCGAAGCTATTGATCGGGTAGAAGAGGACATCAATCGATCAGAACATGCTAGAGCAACTGGTTATATGGGGAAAAACTCAGAAATTACCTGGATGCAACGGCTACACAGAGAGGCAGATCAACGGGCTAAAGGTCTTCCGGGGAGTCTGGAGCCTGGCCAGGATCTAAAGGCCGATAATGCGTTATCCCTGCATGCGGTCAACTATCATCTTGATGACTTGGATATTTCCGTACCTGGACCGGTACAGCTGTATGCCATGCCTCCTCGAGAGGTGGCGGATCATATGTTTGAGGCGTATTTGACTACCGTGCATCCGTTTTACCCCATCATCAACAAACCTCTTTTCTCAGCACAATATCGGACATTCTTTGACAGCGCTGCTCGACCTGGTGACAAGTGGCTTGCTATATTGAACATGATATTCGCAATAGGGGCTAAACACGGCCATCTCATCGACGCACCATGGCGTGGGGACGAGAAAGACCATTTGGTATATCTGACTAGGGCTAGGATTCTTAGTATGAACGGCGATGTCCTGTTCAGCCATCCCGATCTCCAGCAAGTCCAAGTGGAGGGCTTGATCGCTTTCTATCTTCTCGCTTCTGATCAAATCAACCGGTGAGTCTAAGAGCCTCATTTTAGTTTCCGAAGTGAGCAGACCATAACACCTAGAACAGGGCGTGGAGAATCTCGGCTTTGGCAGTGCGGTCTGCAATCACACTTGGAATCAATATGAAAAGCAGCAGTCCAACCACACCCGATCTTTCGAAAGAAGCCCGTTACCGGGTCTGGTGGTGTCTCTATACATTTGAGCACATGCTCGGGATAATGACTGGTCGAGCAACTTGTATCCAGGACGGAGTGTGGACCTCGCCTTTCCCGATTCCATTTGAAGAAGAACAATTACAAGAACCCGGTGCCCTCGAAGTACTCACAGATACCACCTTACGAGACGAACGGATCAACAACGTCATGGCAAGTGCCTCTATCAGAAAAATGCCGTTCCACCCGGTAAATGGTAAGGATGCCAGTCACCACACTCGAGCACGAGACACTACATGGATCAAGAAGCTGCCTATCAACTACGGGCTCTGTTATCTCTTCTATTGCGACCTGACAGTCATCGTGCAAGAAATTGTCAATAAAGTCTATTCAGTGGATTGTGTGATGATACCATGGGCACAAATCGAGACCCGGATTGGTGAACTCAAGTTCCGAACCGAGACATGGCAATCCAACCTTCCAACCGTGCTTGACTTCACACGCAAGGAAGACAATGGGCCAGATATCCTTCGCTGCAACCTGACCTTAGCGCTGCATTACTACAGTGCGCGGATCACACTAGGCCGCCCCTGCCTCTGCCGGCGTGACGCGCGCCAAGGCCCAACCCCTTCCTTCAGTCACGAAATGGCAGTGGTAACCTTGGAGTCTGCACGGCACATGCTGGATCTGATCCCGGATGAGCCAGATGCTCTCCAACTGTTCCGGATTGCTCCGTGGTGGTGCATCCTCCACTATCTCATGCAAGCAGCGACCGTTCTCCTCCTCGAGCTGTCCTTCGGCAGCGTTCACATGCCAGAAGAAGAGAATAACTTCATCCGTCTGTCTAAGAAGGCAGTCCGTTGGCTCTTTGCAATGTCTGAGCAGAGCATTGCTTCTCGACGCGCCTGGCAGCTCTGCGATCTCAGCCTCCGAAAACTGGCCCAGGGCATGAAGTACGACGTCAGCGACATGCCTTCCTACCCATACACCCTAGAACCTATATCCACTATCAGCTCGGAACCGCCATCTGACCAACCCGTATCTCATGGCGCTAGTGACTACTGGGGTCCGCAGCTAGAATACCCCCCGGATGCACCGCCTGGTGAAGAACAATACACGTACCCGAGTGTCTCGACTGCGGATCTGATGGACTTGTTGACCGCTGAGGCTCAGGACTCGTACTTCCCTTATGATCCCATCAGCGGAGAGTTTATGCGTTCTTTCTTTCCTCATTCTAATGACAATGAGAACTGGGAATCTTGAATACAACTATCGCCCATACTCATGAATGCCTTGACGTGAAACCCCAAAATAACATACAAGAACACGACAAAAGCGTGCGGGTTCTTTATTATCACCCTACTCTTTGACTTGTTGCCCTTCAGCCCTATCATCATATCCCATCTCCTCATGTACAGCACTCCCGGCAGTATAAGCCTTTTCTACCTATATCCCTATCCCCTTTTTTCAATTGCTCATTCTCTTCTTCACCATGTTTAACTATTTTTTTCCTCTCGACTTGATGCGTATGACATGTGGTGTCGATTTCTGTTGTCCCCCTCCATTTTGCAGATCATTTTCCCTTCGATCTACCACGAATATCTTTTTACAACTAGAATACACCTGAATTTAGCCTTATTTTACACTGGCAGAAATCGAAATACCTGAATTACTACTCATGAAAGAGGGCTTAATAAGATCTACTGGAATTAATTTTGAGCAAGACTACTCCATACGGGGATACCATGAAGAATAATTTAAGGCTCGTGAAGTAGTTTAGCAACATAGTGTGCCGCAAGACCGTAATCCTTCTTTTAATCGTTGACCTTCTCTCTGTCATTTCTCTCACTCGCAGTACTTGATGCTCTTTTGGATTGAGTCTATTTGAATACTCAGAGAGAAAGCACACGGCCGTCACTACTATAGACGAGATACCTATGCCTGGAGCCAACGAACAACCGTCTCATCTAGTCACCCCCGGAGGGTTACCTTTCGCTATTCAACAGTCATATCATCAGTGTCATAACTGAGATAACGTTTCGTCTTCCTCAGTGGCTGTTCCCCTCCTAAGCAAAGTTCCCCCACCCATGCCATCAGAGTTGTTCCCAATCCAACCAGAAGTTTCATCGAGAGCCTTAAGCCCCTTGTGTCCTTGCTCAACGGATCCTCCTCAGATAAGGACCCGGGTACCTGGCCATTCGCGTAGTTGGGAAGTTTAAAAGTGCCGGACGTGGTGTTAAGTGTCAACTTCTTCGAGTACGATTTGGAGTCGGCTCCGGCTCCAAAACCTACTATCAAATGACGATGACCCGATGTATTCACCTTAGAAGTTCACCTTAAGATACAACTCTTCGCTAATATCCTGCCGGGATATTAGAGCAGACCTCGTTACTAATATTTAATAGCAGTCCTTAATTTGCGATTAATTTTGTTAGTAAAAAGAATAATTAGAGGTAATCAAGTGCTATAAGCTTAAGAAACAATAGATAATTGCTAGATGTTTAATAAGAGAAAGTAGAAACTGATCTTCTTTTTAGGCTATTTAGAATCACAATGGGCATATCAATACTGGGTGTCTCGAAAGTGATATCAAAAACAAGCGCGTGATATCTCTTCAGGCCCTTGGTTGAGGTTGAAAGGACTTTGAAGGATCTGGGCAGTGCTTGGGTCTAGAGCTGGAGTCATAATGGGGATCTTGAAGGTCTGGGGCGGTGGTTTTACGCTGGAGCTGAGTGTTCATCGGCGTTGAATCTTAACTGGGACTTCGGATACCAAATGCATTCACGGTTTATTTTCAATGTAGTCCTCTTGTTAAATGCAGTCAACACATTGTAGAATGGATATCCAATCTGCATAATCACCTTGTCACAGGTACACGGCCTCCTCAATTGGCCTACAAAGTAGAGCAAAAAAAAAAAGATAATATATACATTCGGGAATGGCTTTTTACTGTGGAAATAAAAATACATACAAGAGCGGACTCAGAAGGAAAGAAATCATCTCTCCCACATCCTAAATCTTGTGATTATCATAAGGCCACTTCGGCTCTGGCTCCGGTGCCGCCTCCGGCTTCGGCAAAGACTCCGCCAATTCCTTCGGCCAGTGAGATCTCATGAAGGGATCGGACCTGTTGTACTTGATCCGCATCCTAACCGGCCTGCGCGTGGGCGAAGAAAAGACCTTTCTGAGCTGCATGCGGCGCATATGGCCAGGGATCTCGATGTCGACCTGGTCTTCCGGGAGACCGAATTTGAGGAAGGTCTCGAGACAGAAGTCTAAAATGGACTCGAGCTCTGTTTGTGGCATCTTGCCCGACTTTAATTGGTAAGGGTATTCCTTGCGGGAGACGGAGGGTGTGTATGGGATGGTGGGGTCGTAGACGAAGGAGGAAAAGGAGGAGGAAGAGGCGGTCTTGGGAGAGTCGGTGGTCTTGGTTTGGGGTATAGTGGGACTGGGACTGCGGCCGCCATGGGGTTGTTTGTCCGTGGTTTGTTTCACGCATTCTGCATATTCTCGGACAGCACTTCGTGCGAGGATGCGGACGGTGTTGAGATCTGCTATCGTGGCTTTGCTTCGGACATGGTTGACGTAATCTGCATCCCATCCCGGGGAACCGTGTGAATTGGCCCGTTCGTCGCTGAACAGCAGCCGGGCAACACCACCTGGAGACTGGAGCTGGCGCTTGGGAGATACCCAATCGACACAGACTTTATCCCAGAGCTGCTTGCCAGCGATGGCGCCTTGCGTTTCGACGACGGCAGCGAAGATCTCGTGGAAGGTGGTTGGCGGGATCAAAGTGGCCTTGTGGTGTCCGGTGATTTCCTTGGGTGCCTCCACTTGCTTGAGGATATCCGGTAGAGGACCTGAGATGGCAGAGAGAACGCGGTGCATACGAGAGAGTGTTCGAAGCTGGAAGTTTCTGACTTTCTCACGAGTATGATTAGCTTGCCACTCGCCGCGGAAAAGGCGAAGCAAGATGTCCGTGGCCTGGTTCAGGTCTTCCGTATCCGCCTGTGTCAAGGTGCCGGCAGATGTCTTCTGTTTGACGGTGGCATCGAGTCGAATTACAGCACTTGCTAGTACGCCGATATTGATGTAGCCCCAGGATTTAGCCCGATGCTCAGTCAGGAAGTTGAGCATCAGCACCACGCGGGCCCAATCTTTTCGTGCGATACTGAAGTTGATCAACGATTTAATGGTGTTCACCGAAAGAGGTATCGCGAGCGACCCGATGACACACTCGCCAAGCTCGACATTAGAGGTGGCAGCTGCGAACCTAAGAATAGACGGCGCTAGGGCCTGATTTCTATATGCGCTTTGAGGGATGGCAGGGCCATCGATGTCATTGTCCAGGAGTAGTTGTTGGCCAAAATCAAATGCATGGGTGGTAGTTGCCACGTCCAGAAGATTGGCAAAAGTGGCGCATGACAACTGCGGGATAGAAGATTGAGAAATATCGTGAGGTTCGAAAGATTTGAAATCAAACAACAGTGAAGCTTCTTCATCGCTGGCTTGGTTCATCCGTTCAAAAAACTTTTGGATGTGCTGAGCCTTGCTTGCATCGGCAATGTTTTGAAGCCAAGCATACTCGTGGAAAAGGCGTCCACTTTGCTTATCCCGAGCGTAGTAATTGAGATTGAATTCGATGAGGCCAGTCATCGCAGCCGATTCATCATAGAATTGCGCCCGTGTTTTTCCGTCCAGCACTTGTGCCAGGTTCAACTCGTTCCCTTCCCACGGAGGAACAACATTGTTCTGTGACCTTAGGAGATGCTCGAAGGAAACAGGGTCAGAGGATGGTTTCAAACAGCCTGAGGCCAATATCCGTACAATGTGCCAATTGGTGAACCTGTTTGTAGGCCGAAGCTCGTCACGGCTGGACACGGGAGGGTCAATAAGTTTAGTCAGAGGTGCTGATAAATTGGTGAGATCCTCAGGAAGATAACCACGATCTCCCATTCCAACATAGGCTTTGTTCGCCAAGCCACTCCGCAGCGATGCAACCACCTCAGAGCTGATAGTTCGGTATCCCAGCCCATTGAATGGTGCTTTTTCCTGACCCTTGAGTGTTGAAGGTTTCTCGTTTTGGCCTGGTCGACGCCATGATTGCTCGATACGGACATTAGTTTGTTGTACTGTATCAAGGTCATTTATTAGAGGCGCCCAACTCTCAGCCTTCCATTCGCTAAGCCGGGTCATTTGGTGCACGAGTAGTGTGCCCGTTCTGCAAAACCCATGCTCCACACAACACCATAGAATGAGCTCAAGCCAGATTTCAGGACCTAGCTCTCGGATTCCCGGTGTGTACGGAATGAAAGGAGACGGCTCTCCTGCATCAGCGGCCGCAGCGGCCACTGCGGTTTCATGTTCATGCCACGCTGCGTCGGATAAAACGCTCATTATAGAATTGGACAGAAGATGGAGCGCTGGCGGGCGAAACACAATCTGGCTGGCGTCTGGTTTCGGATATTGATATACTCTGTCAGAGATCATGCCGGCATGGTGTAAACGGGCAAGAGTTCGGAATACACAGGCCATTGCATGTTTCGAATCATCTGACCGACTGCGCGCAGCATACAAAACTAGAGAGCCAAGGTTTGCGAGTACTTCAGCCAAAATTCTCTCTCCAAAAAACCTCGGTGCAGGCTCAACCGTCAGAGTATCAAGAGAGATGTTATCTGATGAAATAGGTTGTAGACGAGACCATTTCCAAGGGGATGTTGATTTTGTGCCTCCCGTGAGCTTGCTGAGGGAGACCTCTTCGGTGATGGGAGACACTGAGTCGGATGGTGACTCATCTCTGCGGCGCACGCGAAATGGTCTGTTCCAATCAAGCCCAGGCGAAGGGTGTGTAGGAGGCATATGAGGAGCTAGCAACTCGTAGGTGTCGATCATGCTGTTTAGAAGAGCCTGCACATTAGACCACTCATGGTGCGCAAATCCAAGATGCGCAAGCAGGTTAAATTCAAAATGAATCCTTGCATCCCATAGGCACCCTAGTAGAGCGTGAGTCCGATCAAGTTCATGTTCGGATTCGCGGAGTGGTCGAAGCCGCCTGGGCTGGCCTGCAGGTTGGGCGACGTCTGGTGGTTTGGCGATTCTTGGTGGAATGCAATCCCTCAGTACTGACATCCATTCCTCAATATGTCTCTTCTGGTCATGCCTGAGGCGAGGGTGTTTGATTAAATTGTATTGGCGTAGAAAAAGAACTTCATCTGGGAAATTGATCTCTCTCTGGTCATTGCGAGTTTTCCGGGTAAATTGAGCCCACGTCGGCCGAGAAAAAGGAGACACGGATCGATATGGGAGGAAAGGGAGGCGCGAAGCAGCTGGCCTGCGACTGAATGGCAGGATGCGGCCGGGGCGCAAGCATCTGCTCATGGTACCGCAACGAGGCTCGAAGGCGGGTGTATAGGTTTCGCGGTCTCGGTGGGTACGGGATTGGCGTGATACATATCGATTTCACATGTACATAGTGGAATATCCACGGGATTCAATTGAACCCCGTACCAACAGGGGCAAATGAACAAAGATGAGGGAGATGAGGTTAATGTTGTTTCGAGAATTTTGGAGATCAGGAACTGCTGAGTCAGCCCCGAGCTATCAGCCAATCGGAGGCCACAGAATGCGGAGTTCCTTATACTTCAAGCGTAGGTCCATATTATCAGGGGTTCCCTTGGAGGAAATTATTGTTTGGTTTCATTTATATATAAGTTAGTACATTACCTGCTCAATCAGTTCCGAGTCACACGTTATGATGCCTAAGCGTCGAGGGTTCCACGGCGACTGTTACGGATAGGGCTATCTAGGTCCATGAAGAACTTCATTACTATAGGCATCTACCCACGTTCTTACTGGTCGAAGATCTTTATCTACTCCATTTCGACAGATCTCTCTAGCATATGGTCAAAACAAAAAGGCACGGTGGACATAAATTACCTATTTAGGAAGAGCATACTCTGTACAGCTTTAAGATCATGATTTATAGCCCATTTTACCAAAATTGTTTCATATCGGAGCAGTATTTTAGTGATGCTGGATGAGACCCGCCAACTAGAACCCGCATTCTCCCTTCTGCAAGCATCTCTTAGCCAATGAATCGCTATCATCATCTGGCCCTGTGAGCCCCAGCTTCCTTGTCAAGAGGAAAGATTTACCGGGGAATGGGTCATAGCCGCGTATCGCTGATACAAATCCACCAGGAGCAAACTTCACATTTGCACATTGGACTGCTCTGTGGAGCTCAGTATGAATCCATACAGCAACCAAGTGAGCTTTGTTCGACATAGCGCGCGGCTATCCGATTTTCCTTTCTTAAAATCGTCATTGGTCAGCGCGCCCATGCCTATAATTTATCAGACGTGTAAAAGGGGTTTTAATCGCCAGTGTTCATAGGTCTACAACGCTTTGAACTCCGCCATTGTGATTTTGTGCCGTCCAATACTACTGTAAATAAATTTGCCTGGCCTGGATCGTTGGACCCACACTCCAGACGTTCGGTCGTCATCACAAAGCCGACTATGCCATCTCTTATTCGTGCGGGTGTCAGTTTCAATCAATCTAGCTCTATAGTAGTCGGTGGTAAGGAAATCCGCTTTCTGGTTTTTGGAAGCACAGAAGATCCTGTGCAGCCCATACCTAGTGGCAAACAAGGCAGTGTTTCCGTCCACAGATCCTTGCAACTTGTTGCAGTCGCCTTTCAGAAGACTATCTCTAGCATGCAGTACCCTCCTATGAACTCAAAACAAAACCTTTCTGGCAGCATTGATTCCCCCAAGATCCCAACGCTGCGGTGCCGTCTTCTCCATCCAGACCGACCAATCCCCCCAAAAAGCCGGCCGCATGATCTGCGCATACTCCCAGTACTCAGGATACCATCCCGCCGATTCCCAGTCGAGAATGCCGGTGACATTGTTCTGCTCGTCCACGATGACATTGCGCGGAGCAATGTCTGCATGAGTGAACACCGAGCGCTCTGACCGGGGCAGCATGTTCAGCAGTTGATTCTCATACCGACTCCCTCCAAAGTGGAGATACCGCTCGTAGATCCTCACACGCAGCTCCCAGTCGCTCGCAAGGGGTCGAGCGGGCTCTTGTAGATCTTCTAACATCGGGTCCTGAGATAGAGAGCCATCCGCGGCACACTGATAAGGCCCCTCAAGCTCTTGTGGACGAGCGATATTTCGGACCTTTGAGATCAGGTCCCAAAGTTGAAGGCAAATTGACTCTTTAGCCTCGTCATCTAGCCTATTCCATTTCTGCTCCAGGGGTATTCCGGAAATAATAGTCATGCCAATCATCCCTTCCGGTGGATGAAAATTGGGCTTGAAGAACTCTCTCCGATTTATTTTCCCTATATCCGGGATGAACTCGGTGAAAAGCACTTCAGGGACCGGAACATCGGTATGCTTAAAGACAAGTCTCATTGCTTCGGCTTCGGCAGATCGCACTCCAAAGCCTGACTTGGTCACCCAGGAAGAGTCCCACTCAAGTACAAGTCTGCCCATTTGTTTATCGAGCACAGTAATCACCTCTTGGTCGGCTTGGAGGTTGAGTGGGCTCAGAGACGACGGATATGGTACTAAAATGTTGCCGTTCTTGATATATCGGTGCCCCTTATGCAGATTCTGTTGTTCATAAAGAACCTCAGCTGTGGATTCGGTCATTTTGCGGGTATGTTCTTGATCGGCAGTCGCATTTAGCTGAATGGCGATGACGAGGTGGTGAAAGAGAAAAATTCGAGATGCTTAGGTGGGAAGAGATCCCGTCATTCCCCTCGACCCAAAACTCAGCCCAGTCTGGGTACCCATGCTTGGCAGAACAGGCAACCACCCCCAGAACCCGTAGGAGAACCCTTTAACCAGCAATAAGGAGCTTAGGGGTCGTAAAGGTGCAAGCCTCGATTGTTTCGGATAATAGGTCGGTTTAAATTACTCTAATGGTAAGGGCCCAATGCCCCTATTTCGATCACCGGGTTTGGCTGGTGCGTTCGTAGGAAGTGATCCAGCAGAAAAAAATGCGGACCCGGAAGACGAGATCGACACAACCGATGCTTATCTTGCCAAGGCCCCACATCACTAGCTACATACCTAGGTACCTATAAGTAGGCTTTTAATTCCCTTCCCCAAGTTTTACTTATTTCCCTCACACTCTATACCCTCATTTCCATATTTCTCAGTCTCTCTTAGCGGATTTTGCTAGGATTCACGATGGACTCGAAACATCCTGACAACTCGGCATCGGCCCAACAACCACGGCTAGCCGAAGATCATGAAATTTCTTGGCTGGAACGCCTTTTGAAAAAAATTCGATTCTTTGATTTCAAGTACAACTTTATGTACGAACCCTCAAACTTGGAATCGCATAATGGATCACTCATTTTACACTTTCTAGCTACATGATCATCCTAGGCCTGTGTCCTTATTTATATGAACGCCTCATCTGTCGTAGATACTGCGATATAGACGAGTGCCGGTCTCAACGCGACTCCGCGTCCTTTTACCAGAACATTGTGTTGTTTCTTTATTTTGTCCGCATCCGTTACCTAAGTTGGTCTTGGAAAAGGCAACAAGCAATCGAAAATGCGAGCGCTGCATCCAGTTAGAGAGGATTCATGATCCAGCAAAGAGACGGACTAAGGATGATATAGATCCGGGGGGCATGTGATTTTAGCTTGGAAAGGAATTGTGTGCTCTTTACACTTCTTTTGTATCTTGTTCTCTCTTCTTTGGATTAAATTCAATATTCTTGCATTGTCGCAATGTTGTAAAAAACCTGTACATTCCTGCGAGACGAATTTGTGAAGCATGTTATGTTTAAGCCTCAATAGACACTACGATGAGGACTTCCGATTCAATGCCTCGACTTTTTTTTAAAAACATGAGATCCTTATGACTTTGAAACTTTGAATTTCGCAATAGAAAAACGTAATCTCATCTGCAACATCACTTCGACCCATCTATTTTCTATTAGCGTCGACCGATGCCGATCTTCATGCTTAACGTGCTAGGGTAGGCTAAATTATTGGACTGGAATTGTATACGGAGTACCTATTATTGATATCGAAAGAAAAGTACTATATAGGGGAAAGACCCCCGGGACCCGCTGGTAGGGCAACGTGGGCTTTCCTAGCGCTGTAGATTGGTTGTCACATGCACACCCCAGAAATTTCCCATAAAATGGTTCAGGGGAAAGATCTGCGGAAATGGACTTTTTAGTGGGGCGTATGATCCACCTATCTTAGTCTTTACTCCAAGGTCTACAAAAGATACGACCTCAATTAGTAGATATAACAGAACCCTAATTTAAGATTTAGATCCTACGCTTCAAACCATTTAGCAAGGCACAGTCACCCAAAGCGGGCCTAAAGGTTTAGCCCCCACTCTATAGTCACAAATGTTGTACATACCCCAGAAATAATGTCCCATAAAATGGCTTAGGGGAACGAGATCTGCTGGTAGGCGGAAATATAGTTTTTAGTAGGGCGTATAATCCGCTTATCTTTGTCTTTACTCTATCAAGGTCTACATAAGATACGTCCTCAAATAGTAGACGTAAGAACCCCAGTTCGAGTTTCGTATCCTACGATTTGAAAGGCATAGTCGCCCAAAGCGGGCCTAAGGGATTAGCCCCAACTCTATAGTTATCTATACACCCTAGAAACAATATCCTATAGAACAGCTTAGGGGAATGATATCTACTAGTAGGTGGAAAGGGCTCTTTTCAGCGGGGCGTATGATCCCCTGATCTTAGTCTTTACTCCATTAAGGTATATCTAAGATGCAAGCTCAAATAGTAGATGTAACAGAATCCCAATTCGAGTTTTAAATCCTGCGATTCGAAAGCCATAGTAGCCCGAAGCATACCCCGAAGGTTCGGTCCCCATTCTGTAGTCAATTACCCACCCTAGACCGGTCTCTGATTTTGGAGCTTATACGGAGTACTCCGTATGTTGTAGTATCCATGAAAATGTCTAGGTGTACCGCATATTGTTATGATAAAACTGGGCAATCCTCCTATCTGAACAGGACGTAGGCCTTTGTACTTGTTGTTGATTCGGTTTCTCTTCAATTGTATTCAATGACTGTGTAGCTGGTTCCTATTCTTCGTTAATCGATGACTACAGAGCCTTGTGTAGGAGCGGGGACCTTCAGTGCTCGCATTCATGTTGTATATCCACGGTGACCCACAGGGGACCATTTTTTGCATACATCTTGACCCTTCCCTAAGATAGTAATCAAAGCAACGATCTCCTATACAACATCAATGAAGACAGCAGCCTGCAGGGTACTCCGTACACAGCCAACAAATCCACATGAAACTAGCTCCATACCTTGGGCCAATTTGGGATTGTACTCTCTGTTCTGAGCAGGGCACGCCTTTGAGCCGATCAAGTATAAATTCACGGCCACGGAGCCTGAAATCCTGCTCTTCAAATCACCCTCTTTAAATCCATCTTCTCAATCTGCCCATCATGAAATTCTCTTTGGCTTTGCTTGCTCTGTCTGTTTTCAGCAGTGCCGCCATTGCCGCTCCTGTTACCGATGGACAGCTTCAAGTTGTCGACCAAAGTTCTTATCCCGCAGGAATAGCCCAAGCTCATCTTGAAAAGAGGAGGTTGAAGTGCCAGACTGTCGCAAGGGCGATTTGGGTTAGCCATGGAGTCCTCGAGGCAGCGTAAGTTTTGGCTTGGATCCCTCTGAACTGTCGACTTGACAAGATGGACTCTAACTCCTTTCTGAATTACAGCAACATTTTCGTTAGCGAAATTGAAAGTTACGTTCGGGGAGTCTGCGAAAGACACAATCTCAACACATGTGCTACCTACGTCACCGAGTTTAGGGCAGCGTTTGACTTGGCCTTGAGACTCACGTCAAAGGTCAGCGCTGGTGCTGGTATTGTCGATGCTGGTAGTTCATACGTGAACACTAATGCTCGATCTCTCCCCTTCGAGGAGTTCGACATTGAGGCCCTGAAGATTTTCAATTACACTATTGCTTCTTTCGAGAAAGTTGCGAATCCACGCATTGGAGCCAGGTCCGATGACGGCATGCCTGCTTTGGTTCATCAATATCGTCTTCAGGGTGTGAGGGAGAAGGGATCCAACGTCACTCGTGATTATGAGATCCATCACTTCGAGGATGGCGTTGCGCACCTCCATATCCCCCTCGCTGAAACTGGCAGCGGCTCCTCTCTCAACAAGCGACACAATGGACCGGGTGTGAAACTTGCTTTCCAGCATGCAGCAACCCGTGTCGATCCCAATATGCTTTCGGGATGTGCCGTTGCAGCCGCGAGTAGGTGGTCGGAAATTACGTCGCAGGGCCATGCCAACATGTTCGGGCTCGTGGAACACAACAAGAAAGAGCTGATGTTTTACCGCTCGATTTTGGAAGGCAAAGGGTTTGGTAACAACTATGAAGATGTCATGGCCTGTGGAAATATGCGCAACTACCTTGGCAGGAGCATGCCAGGACCTTAGAAAAGCCGCGAAGGCTTTTTTGGCGGGTGATTCTCGCAAAGAACTGGGAATATTGTGTTTAATCTCTCATATCATCTGATATATTGTCTTATAGTTGTGGTACGAACTGGCGGAGGGATCACTTGGTTGAGGTTTTTTTTCTGTCGATGGAAGAGGATGACGGGGCGTATGGGGACTGCCTTCACGGTCTACCGCCTCCGTCGGGTAGGGGATTTACCCACCCAGTGTACTTATAGTCCTCAGGGATATCATCACCTCTTATAGTATCTTTTCTTCTAATTGATTCTCTATTTCTTATCTTATTGGTAGTAGAGGCGAGGAAAGTAGTTACATATATGTAGTCTTTTTACCTCTCCAATTGTGTCAGCCTACCTGCCATATGTATATTCTCTAAGTGTATTTAATTGATCAATCATAAGAGCTTGTAAATGATACTTTATAAGAGCATGCTCTATATTAACTATGTGGTGTTAAACCAGTTTCTGTTTTTAAGTACAAATGGCTTGTAATAGTAGTATCAATGTCATCCAACAAGTAGTACAAAGATAATCCAAAAAGCAGAATAGTTCATACTATTAAACCATGAACTACACTCCTTATAAAGTACCCTCCCTCCCTACCTTTCCTTCACTTTCTAAGTACCCCGTTTCGCCCGCGTATGAAGAGTAAAGGCCACATGTATCGCGTAGAGTTTTACATGTAGAATTGGAAGATACGCCTGGTTGGAAAAGAGAGATGATCTCATCTTTATAGGGTTCAAGATAGATGGTTAGTCGTACGGTGAGACAGTATCCAATGAGAGAGTTATGTACCGGTGGTCGGGATAGTCGCCCGTAATCGTCCCTACCTACCTAGGTAGGTACCTAGGCTGCGCCAAACCCCACAAAACCAAAAACCCAACCCAGCCCACTATCCATGGATGTACCTATTAGGTTGGGTTTTGCTAGATCTCGACCCACTAGTGGGGTTTAGGGTTTAACCCAAAACCCAACCTATTCTATGGGCTTTGTAAATCCTTCTAATCTCTTCTCTAGGGTATAAATAGTACCTTCTTAATCTACAATTCTATATTCCGTTGCTAGGATCTATATTATAGAACTATACCTACGTCAATCAAATCTACCCGTGGTATAGACATTGCCAACTCCTATGGCAAAGTTCGGTCCCATGTCCTGGTCCCATCTTCTTCTACAGGACTAAAAAAAATCTCGGCCCTATTACCCTAGTAGTCCTATAGGGGTCTTACAGGATTTATAGCACTCCTATATAGTCCTACGCTAGTATAGAAAATTCTTATGATTTGGTAATCATGCCAGCTCCATCTATGGATGCTCCAGTGAGGCGTGATTTCAAGAGTCTGTCATTGGCTTGTAAGGAAATCAATGACAATAAGAGGCAACCTTCAAATGTTTACTATATTCTTAGTTAGATGCATGACATGGCCGCCGGTTACAAAGAAAAAAACACATCATCAAAACGATATATGCATTGCGCGTCCTGAACTGGTCCGGGGTATTGTACATGAAACCAACACTATTAAATTGAACACCAAATCGTCAAATCGTGAATTTCAAAGCTCCTCTTCAAAAACCTCTTCACCCCCAAGCTCTTGTTCCACCTCGTCAACGACAAAGCTTTCGTAGTCCTCAAGACCTTTTTGAACATGTACTTTGAAGCGAATCACATCGTTAAGCATTGTTTCGACGTTAGTGTGCAACTCCTCTCGGAGAGAATTTGCTCGAAGAGTTAGTTGTTCGTATTCGATATTGGTGTTCATCTCGCGCTGCTCCATCAACTGTACACTGTCACTGAGCGTGGCGCGCATCTTCGCCAACTCCTTCTCCATCTTCTCAATTTGGGCATCGGAGGCCAGCTTCTGAGTAGTCGTGATTTCTTTTGTTCGTTCAAATTCTTCCTCTGCTGCCCGGCGTCGATGCTCCAGGGCTTCGACCTCGCTTCGTTTCTCATCCATTGCCTCTTTGATGTTGTCGAGTAGATTGCGACGGTCAAGGTCGTCATCAATCCCTTGCTTCCGTCGTTCATTGATTTCTTTCCGGAGTGATTGCAGGCTGATTCGGACAGAGCCCCGTAGATCCAAACTGAGCAAATGTGCCGGGTGGTAGCCAGTGAAAGGTTCCGCCAACAGGCGATCCCCCTCGGGAGAAATTCGGCTGGGAGGGCCACCAATCTGGCTCGCGGAGAAGTTGCTCTCATTAATATTCAGACTTAGCTCATAATCTTGACCCTTGGCGTTCTCAGCAGCTGCAGGAATCAAGCTAGTTTGGTAGCCAAGAGTATTGTAAGCTTTCACAATCTGTTCCAGATCTTCCAGTTTTTGGCTGGCTTCCGCTTCCTTCTCCATGACACGGGCATGGGCCTCTTCAAGGCGAGTCACGGTGTCTTCCAGGTTCTTCTGCAAACGTTCTCGCTCCGAGTTCATGCGGTCGATATCCTGGATAGTGATGCCTGAGCGATCAACACTTGCCTGGAGATCGGAGCGCTCAGATTCAGTGGCCTGAAGATCGGCATCAGTTTTTTGAATCTCCGCATCAAGGAATTTGATGCGAGTCTCGTATTTTTCAATTTTGCCTTTGACATTCTGGTTATAATCCTCAAATTTCCTCTTGTCATCCTCCAAGATGCGGAAGTGTTTATCCAACTTAGCAATGTCGGGAGCACTCTTCTCCACTTCTTCGATTTGGTCGCGAAGAGCCCGGTTCTCTGCCTCTAATGCCTCCATTTCCTGCACGTACCGCTCATTTCCATGAGCGAATTCTCGCGACATGCTTTCGACGTGGGGAATCAACCGCTTCTCAGCGGTGTCATCATCCTCGTCTTCACCACCCTGCAGCCAATCATGGTAGGCTTGAGTGAGGAAACGGAAAATAATGCGATCACCGGTGACATCGACACCCGCCTCGGCGCAGGCATCATCATACTCGCCGGACTGATAACGATCCATCATTTGTGCCAATTGCATCAACCAATGTAGCATTCCGAGGAAGGTCGACCAGTTCTGGCCACCAACGGCTGCGATTTGTGACTTCGTAATGCCTTTCTCATACGGGTATCTTAGCTGCTTCAGAATTGGCGGTACTTCGGAGTCCATTGCTTTTTGGAACTTGTATCCTGGATCGATTCGATGATATAGCCACTGGAAGATAAAGTTGAAATCCTTTTGGGTCGGCGAGCGGAGAGTGTTCTGCCCCAAAGAATGTTTCATTTCCAACTCGAACCCATGAATAGTCAAATACTCTAATAGTTCCTGGCCAATTCGTGCCTGGAAAGATCGGTCTCTGAGAGGGCGCGGGTCTCTGGGAACACCAGCCACAGTCGGGACTTGAGTAAAGAACGATTGATGTCCCATCGGCCCTCCTCCCGTGGACGGTCGCGAAAATACACTGCTTCTGCGCTGTGGATTTTGAGGAGGCGCAGGATTGGAGGAAAGAGACCCTGGCGCGTAGCTTTGCCGACTGGCACTAGCTCCACTGAACATATTGCTCGACACTGATCGGCGAACAGATGAAAGGCCGGCGTCAGCACCATACGGTCCGCCAATGGACATGCGCGTAAAGTTGGGCTGCTGTGGGCGACCGGTGGAGCCCATCAAGGAAGTTCGGTGGTTCTGAGAGCTGAACGGGGGGTTTTGGAATCCGATGGAGCTTGCGCGCTTCAGTGCCGACTGCGGTTGGGGGATAGCGGAGAAATTCTGCACACTCCCGAGAGTCTTGACCGCAATGTAAATTAGCCTCAAGACTTGCGCTGGATAGGAGGGGTCTGTACTTCTCGGGGGCGCTTAATACTGAAAAGCCCAGTATCTTGCGACATGGTGATAAACAAGCCGCGAAGGCGGCAATAGACAAGGCGATTCTATTTGACAACTAAGTTTTGGATATGGTTGTGTATTGACAAAGATTCCACGTCCAAGTGGGTTGCACCACAAAATCGGAGAGGAGGGGTTTAATCTGTTGTTTGGCAGGTACTGGGATTTCGGCGATGTAAACAAATGCGTGCCACTTTCAAATGAGGTAGGCGGTGTGACAAAATGGAAAAACAGTTTAGCCGAAAATCACGAGACTCCCGGTCTGGGGAAAGTCTTGGCGTTGGCGCGAGTTCCGAGGTCCAAATGGCGATTGCCGATGTGAGCGTCGCATCTTTCCCTGATTTATCTCTCCTACACTCCACTGGTAGTCGACGTCAAACATAATGGCTCCACGCGAGGAGCTAATTGCTTCAGCTGTAAGTTATCTATTGCGATGCTGTCTATTATCATCCGCTTTCGGAGCTGCCGCTAACTCATGTGTCCTCTAGATTACCTGTAAAAACTAGAAGGCACACAACTTGACGTGTGATGATCGCTGACTTTCTCTAGTCCTCCAGGACCCATCGGTTGCATCTTCACCCATTGAAAAGAGGGTCTCATTCCTTCAATCTAAGAACTTGACTCAAGAGGAAGTGGACATTGCCTTGGCGCGAGTGGGCGAAGACCCGTCTGCCGCGGCCGCAGCTACAGCTTCAGCATCCCCGGCACCTAACTACTCTTCACAGCCAGTTCCTTACCGGCAACCACAGCCACCTCAAGGATATGGCTATCCTCCATATAATCAATGGCAGCCGCCTCCCGAGTGAGTTTAACTGCCGAGTGTCGCATGGGAATTTGGAACTAATCACATGAAAAGGCCACCCAAGAGGGATTGGCGGGACTGGTTTATTATGGCGACAGTGGTGGGTGGAGTTGGTTATGGGTTGTATACCGTCACAAAGGTATCCAGTTGGCCCCTCTCTCAAGACTGATGGCGCTGATCAATATATCTAGCGTTATATCGCGCCTTTGATTGCCCCACCGACCCCTCCCCAGCTGGAACAAGACAAAGAAAACATTGATGAGCAGTTCTCACGTGCATTTACTCTGATCGAGCAACTATCGACCGACACCGCAGCATTGAAGACCGCTGAGGAAGCCCGTACCGAGCGATTGGACGGTGCTCTCAAGGATGTGGAGAGTCTTGTTGCTGATCTCAAGAACTCATCCCGCCGAAGAGATGATGAGACTCGTCGCATTAGCGACGAGGTGAAGTCATTAAAGGATGCCATTCCCAAGGCCCTTGAAGGTGCCCGGGAAGGCAATGAGAATCGACTAAAGGAGCTCGGGACTGAGCTCAAGAGCTTGAAGACCTTGCTGGGCAACAGGCTTGGTGGTAGTGGAGCTACTCCTGTTGCTGGTAGGACCATTGGATCTACTTCCATCCCCAGTATTCCTCGCTTAGCACCGGAGGAGACCCCTGCCACTCCCGCTCTTCCTGCTGCTACCAACAGCTTGGCTGCCACTGTGACTCCAGCTGAACAGGTTTCAACCCCAGCCGCCGCCCCAGCGAGCACAAGCCAGAGCCCCAACCCCCTCTCGCAGCTTGGTCGGTCTGCCTCCATCCCGGCATGGCAAATGGCCGCGGCCAACCGGTCTAAGGTCAATTCGCAGTCGAGTACACCTGTCACGCCTGCTGAGAACACTGCTAGCCCGAGCCTGGAGCAGAGTGCTCCTCCCAGCTGAAGTTGAGCTAGCTTACTAGATTTTTGGATATTGTATACCTCTTCGCCTAAATGTATAATTTATCACAATGATAAATTTTCCTTGAATGAAATAGTTGCTCCGTAACACAGTAGCCTTTAGTTCTGAGCAAATTTAAAGCCGAATTTAAGAAAAATGAGATGAAGAATGTAAGAATGCGTTGAAGAATCAAAAATTCCGGGGGCCATCTTGGAAATCAGACGGCTGAACTGATAAGCCGACCTGTCTTTCCTTATCACACCAGGAGACAAATTCCGCCAGACTCCCTCCCCATAACCTCTCGACTGCGAAGGAAACAAGCCAAAATGCCTTCACCAACTCGCTCATCGCACCGAGATGCCTCTCCCTCTGCGCCAAGCTCTAGCCGCCATCACGGCAGCCGCCACAGCCATTCCCACCGCCACCGACCCCGAAAGAGCTCGCGCTCGCGCTCTCCGCACCGATCAGACAGACATAGATCAGACCGTCACCACCGCCGTGGCGAAGACAAAGACCACAGAAACCACGAGCGGCGACATAGAGATGCCCCAGCGAAACCGGTCGTGCTCCCTTACCAAGCGCGCGAGCTCTCAGGGCGCGACCTGAAGGTTTACGAGCCTATGTTTGGCATGTACCTGGATATTCAAAAGGGAAAATATATCGAAGACTTGAGTGAGGATGAGGTGAGAGGGCGATGGAAGAGCTTTACACAGAAATGGTAAGCATGAGGGTGTTATTTGCTTGACGCGATAATTGCTGACATCGCAGGAACCGCGGAGAACTCGCGGAGGGATGGTATGACCCCGTTACACTAGACAAGGCACGCCAGAATGTAGAAGAAGAACCGGCAGCTGGCCCGAGAGGCGGACGCGAATCGCCTGATTATACGCAGCACCAGCGAGCTACTGAAGTCCCACGGGGTCCGCCAGTAGGCGATGACGATGACGATGAGGATGACGATGACGATGAGGATGACGATGACGAGTACGGGCCTAGTCTACCACAAGCTGGCTCAGGGAGACGTGGCCCGCAAGCGGGCCCTGCAATCCCAACTATGCAAGATCTCGAGCTCAAAAGAGGTACAATTTTCTATTTCCCCCCAAATATGGCCAGAGTGCTGACCTTACCCTAGAATCTGCTATTGAGGATGCCATCGCTGCTCGCGGTGAATCACGCGATCAGTATCGCGCTGAAATCCGTTCGCACAAATCCGAAATGCGCCATCTCCAAGACGAGATTGCGTCGCGGGCTGAGCCGGGCACACGGGAGAGACAACTTGAGAAGCGGCGAGAAGTTGCTTCGAGCAACCGCGCATTCGCGGACGCGCGCGGTGGCTCCCCCGAGGCAGCTCGGGATGAAGATTTAATGGGCGGGGGCGATGAGTTTTCTGCCTTGAAGCGGGAGAAGGAGAAAGACCAGCGTAAGAAGAACGATCGTGAGATCCGGAGAGAGGAGATTCTTCGTGCGCGTACAGCGGAGCGAGAAGAACGTGCGCAGGCGTATCGACAGAAGGAGCAGGAGACTATGGGCTTCTTGCAAGCTCTGGCGAAGCAGCGATTTGGCTGAAAAATCAAAAAATATCGTGTGCATGCGCCCTCTTTGGTCTGAATATCCTGTATTCTTTCAATGTCAGATCCAAAAAGCAATTGTATAAATTCTCCCAATCGGCCCATCCGCTTCAACGGAACGATCCGACACCGCCATCGGAGTGACTCCGAGGTAATTTAGACCCCATACGAACTTCCCCAAACAACACCCATGGTACTATAAACTCAGCATGTTCAAACCACTATCTCGCCTACCATGCCGGTCAACATTGACCCCGGTAGCACCCGGTAGCCGGCGGTATCTCCAGACCAAAAAGCAGCACTCTCTGCCAGCAGCATACTACCGCGGCGGCACCTCACGTGCAGTTTTCTTCAAGCAAGAAGACCTTCCCCCGAATAGAAAAGACTGGGCCCCCATATTCCGCAGCGTAATCGGCAGTCCAGATCCCCATGGCCGACAACTAGACGGACTAGGGGTTGGACTATCCAGCCTCTCGAAAGTCTGCGTAGTCGGCGCACCGACCCACGCCGAAGCCGACGTCGATTACACGTTTGTCTCGCTCGGCATCGAGAACACCGAAGTGGACTATTCCAGTAATTGCGGGAACATGAGTTCTGCCGTCGGCCCCTTCGCCGTCGATGCACACGTGTTCCCCTTGCAGAATGTCAGCCGGGATTCAGCCTCGGTACGCATCCACAACACCAACACCGGCAAGATCATCCATTCCACCTTCCCCGTTGTCGACGGCGAGGCGGCCGCCAGCGGTGACTTCGCTATAGACGGTGTCGCGGGCACAGCGGCCCGCATCCAGCTCGACTTCATCCACCCCGCCGGCTCGGTCACTGGGAAACTCCTGCCTACCGGCAATGTCGTCGATACCTTTGACGGAATCAGGGCTACGTGCATTGACGTCGGGAATCCGTGTGTCTTTGTGCAGGCGCTTGATCTCGGAGTGAGTGGGAATCTGACTCCTGATGAGATCACTGCTCGTTCGGATTTGCTGCTGCGCTTGGAATCTATTCGCCAGCAGGCGGGCACTAAGATGGGTATTGCGGATGAGACTGGGGCGGTTCCCGGTAGTGTACCTAAGATCTGTCTCGTGGCTGCCCCTTCTACTACCGATTCCAGGGATATCGAGCAGAGACAGACGCCTGCTGATGTGGATCTTTTGGCTCGTGCGCTTTCGGTTGGACAGCCGCATAAGGCGGTCCCGATTACTGTTGCTTTGGCGCTTGCTGCTGCTGCTCATGTGCCAAAGAGCACTGTGGCTGGCGTTGTGGATGAGAATCCCGTCGACGGTGCTGGCATTACTATTGGTCATGCCAGTGGGAATCTGCTGGTCGGTGCTGATTTCGATGCAGACGGAGCGTTGACTTCTGCCACGGTCTTTAGTACAGCGCGTCGTTTGTTTGAGGGCCGTATTTTCTGGAAGAATGATAACTGATTGGGCAAATGGTGTTTAATTCGCACCCGAGGAAGACCATACAGTTAGATAACTGGGGTAGATCAAGCGCCATGAAGAGAAGAGAAAAGGCCCGAGTACATGAAATATCCAAATCAAAACTTTTATTCTTGTACATCACAAGTGGTATATCTACATCTTCCATTGTATTGCCAGGTCTAAGCATGTCTCCCGAGATCAATATCAGCAACCAGTTTCATATCATCAGTGCCAGCCCCGTCACCCAGACCGAAGAACGGCTTGACAGCAACATCAACCACCTCCTCAAACAAGCGTCCAACAACAGCCTCCTTCAGCTTCTCGCCAGTCTGTCCGAAGTCAGGGTACGCGTTAAGCTCCAGTAGCCACACATCCCCACTAGCATCAACGAGGAAATCGACACCAAACAGCTCAAACGCATTAGGCAGAGTCTGGAAATGAACCATCATCCCCCGGGCCGCAGCCTCAAACACCTCACCCGTCACCGAGCAGATCTGTTCAAAGATCTTTTCCTTCCAGTCTGCACTAAGACCGGGGACGTGATGATCGAGGTCCCAGAAGCGGCGCACACTACCTTCGTTCGAGCTACCGCCTTCTTGGAAACAGGTGTTGGTCAGATGGCGCGCGAGGTCGGCGACGTCGTCTTCTTCGTGCGGCGCACAGTAGGCCTTAGCAGCGAAGAGCGCGAGCATCTCCTTGAATACATAGACTTTGAGTGAGCCTGAGGCAAGAACGTAGGTGCGAATGTGGAATTTGCGGTTCGAAGACGAGGGGAGGAGGAGGGGAGGGTCGATGTAGGGCTGTGCGAGGAAGTGGCGGAGCTGCGAAGTAACGATGCCTGTATCTAGCGCAGCGCTAGCGTTGGCTTCCACGTCGTCGGCGTTTGTCTCGGATCCGCTCTCATCGTCTGAATCTTCTTCCCACTCCTCGAAGATCTCACGTAGCTGGTCTTCGCTGTTGAAGATGCGGATTCCCTGGCCTCGATCGCTCATGCCGGGCTTGAGGATCCACCATTCTTTTTCGGAATCGGGTCGCTCTTCATTCTTGGCTAGGCTTTCGTTCAGCTCGTATGCTTCTAGAAGGGCGTCGTCGAGGAATTCGGCATAGTCGAGTTCGAAGTCGAAGGCGGGCTTGAAATGGTGTCGTAGGATGCTATCTGGGTGTTTTGAGATCCAATTGGACACTGTGTTTGAGAGATAGTGTTTGCGAATCAAGGCTTTCCGAATGATGTATGCGCTCGAAAGGGACGTGGAGGATCTGGACATGATGTGCTCGAAGTCGAGGCGTTCGTATTCGCGGTACTGGAAAAGCGGCGCGGAGGAGTCCGGTAGTTCGGACACAGAAGATACACGCTTGGAGGCACTTCCCAGGCGACGAGTCAATGCCCGGTCAACCATTTCCTGCACGTAGGGGTCGTCGCAGTCGACGATGGAGTACAACGAGGGTTGATTAGCCGATCTACAAGATCTCCGTCTATCAGAAAGGGCGCCAATAATTGAAAATAAAAGCAGATAAAAAGGGGAGGGGACATGGCATCTAACAGCTAAGCCAGATATCTAAAGTGCATGCAACATGTAGATTTCGGATAGAACCCTCCATACCATGCCCCCATGGCGTCAAAGTCTTCACTCACAGCTTAATCTCCCCCGAGATACCGGGCGCGTGCATGAAGTTGGCCTTTAGAGGCGTGACGCTGTAAAAGTCAGTCGATGTTCATTCAGTAAGAGGGCATTGGACAAACCTAGTCATTTGCTCCTTGACGGTCCAGCCATCATTGCCAGGCTCACTTTCCTCCACGCTTCGGTAGACGTCTTGGAAGCTTGGCGCCCACTTGAAATGCTTGTGTTGAATCCGCGGTCCATAGGATGACTTCTCGCTGCTCCCGACAGTCTGATCCGGTTTCTTTCCTTCCGTCTCGCCTCCGTCGCGCAACAGCTGTTCTTGCAAATCAGGGTCGTCTGCGGATGTGGGGTCGACAGCCTGGAAGCAACTCCCGGTCCAGGTATTCTGCAACATATTGGTATATAAGACCTTGTTCTCACTAACGCCGGGTTCGAGGGGAACATTGACGGTGTAGAGGTGCACCCCGTCTGCCCAGTTCGCGCAAAGATGCTCAATCACCTTGACCGAATGACCCGCAGCCTCTGCGATAATGACAGGGTCATGGTTTCGAGAGCTGAAGGCATATGACAGAGCAATTGAGCGCTTGCCGCAGCAAGCACCTTCCAACGCTGCGCCAATAGTTCCACTCGACAATGCGAATAGTGCGGTTGTGTTGCGACCATAGTTCGGACCGGAGACAACAACATCAATAGGGCCACGTTCTTTGAAGTAGTGATATAGACCGATCTGGACACAGCTTGCGGGAGTCGAGTCGATCAGAACCCATTCGTCGCCTTCGTCGGGTTCACCATCACTGCCTCGGGGCAGATGGTGTGTTGTTCCGTCTTCTTGGTGAAGGGTTCCGGGGCGGAAGTAGGTAGGTTTGACAGATGCGCCTACGATGTGCGCTTTACCGATCCATGATCGCTGCTGGTGCGGGAGAATTACCGAGACTGTGTGACCGGCGGACTGGAGCGAGTGGACTAGCGAATGCACGTACGGCGATGACTGGTTTGACGGAGGACCGTCGTCGTTGGTGACCTAGACAGAAATGAGTCTCCAAATTGACATCAAAGAACTATTATCTACTTACCAGGATATGCATTGCGGGTGGAGTGGTTGAGATGTGAAGAATGGAGGGGAAGAAAGTTCCTCCCCCGCTTTGCGTTGTTGCGTTGTCGCAATCGGCCCAAACGATCCACCATGTCATTCCACTATATCATAACGACATTACAACATATAGCAATCAGACTAGCTAGACCAATGAAATCACTTCATTCGGTTTGGATCAAATGACTCCGCCGTCTCTGTACCCCACGAGCTTCCACGCTTTCTAGTCCAGAGCCTGTCCCAGCTTCATCACTCTCAGCCGGATAACTAGAAAGCAACCTCCGTTCCTGCTCCTCCGGCTCCTCTTTTTTAACCTCAAAGGATTCATCAGAAGTATCCTGGTCTTCCGTTTCCTCTTTGATAGAGTCTTCTGGCTCCTCCTTAATCTCATTCTTGGGCATAGTTCCCAAAACCCAAGTCATCGCTAGCCACGTCAAACCAGTAGAGAGCATGGAGACAGACCAGAACAGAGAGCTGAAAACAAAAAAGGAAGTAATCTTCCAGCGATACATAAGCCATCTGCCAATCTGTTAGCCACATCTCAAACATCCCGATCCCCAAGAAGACCTACCTAAGCCCCGTAAGCCTAGCACGGAATTCCACCCGAGCGGTATAAATCTGCATCTTCGAGTCGCTTTGAATCTCCAGTCGCAGACTCTGCGGCAAATTCCGCGGCCCCTTCGCAAACTTAAGCAGCTCCATCATCGGCACCTCCAGCGTCTCCGACTCCCGGTGCCAGCCAACAACATAAAGCGGCATACGCGCTACTCTCCGGGCAACATCCACCAGCGGCGAAGCATAGGTCATGGTAGCAGGGCGGCGGGCCTGCGAAATGGGAGCGTTATTTGGCCCGGGTAGGAGGGACGAGGCGGGGCGGGAGGAGAAGAGGGTGAGGTCGAGCATGAAATTGCCCGCATCGAGATTTGAGGGTGTACGTGGAAGCTCGAGTGTCACGGATACATCATAGGGCAGCAGAGCCACGAACTCAGAGTCGAAGTGCGCTACACCCCAGGGGTTGCCATTGCTGTGCATAAGTTAGTTAAGCTGGGTGTCTGGTTGTGGGGAATGTTGTTGTACCCGAATTGTAGATGGACTTCGCGCTCTAGCCCGACCGTGGGGATAAATTTGAAATAGAAGACACCATATGCAATTGCGGAGATACCTATTAGGAATGATGCAGCACCCATGAACAGTAGCGTGTTCAGGTATAGTCGTAAGGCGGCCTTAGATACCAGCGCGCGGAACGGCGCGAGGACCGCGTCCTGTCTTGCGTCAGTTACAACGGAGAAGCTTGCATCAATATGCTCACCATGATGACTGCCCTAACAGAAGATGGGCCATATTCGGACTCGTCTCCAAATTCTGAGTCGGCCATTGTAGGGGGAATAGTTGGTAGAAACAACCTTGAAAGTTGGGGTCTCATGATTGTTATCGCCGTTATCTTCACCGAGGTCTCCGCCCAAGCTTCGCCCTTTGAAGTTGGAACTACATGCTTGGGATAATATCTGCCAAGTTCATATCCTTTCTTTAGCATTTGATAGTTGTACGCCTAAATCTAAACGAGACCTTCAGGAGCATTTCACAAAGTATATTTTTTACTGTCATCACATATATCGAAAAAGACAGTTGAAAAGACATCACAAGGCCACTAACGCAGTCGACTATTCTTGTACTATGTGAAGCCAAAGAGATGGCCCAAAAAGAAGCTACAACAATCATAAGAATAGTAAATTAGCTTTGCCCCATGCAGATAATGATGATACCGCCAACTCCAGCTTTTACACTCTTATCATTACAGGTCGCGGGCAGCATGAGACGCGAAAAAAAGTATCATGGAACCTCAAGTCATGCGGAAATCGTAAGAAAAAATAAATATGCATGCCATCACCACGGCTAACCCCTGCCGTAACATGAAACTGAAAAGATAAAAGGGAAGTAGGACGCAAAGGAGCAATTGCGGAAGAGAACCCCGTGAAAATTACATGCAACGAAGTACTCCTGTACCGCCCGAGTTACCAGAGAAAGAACTTGAGGAGAGATATGGAAGGAGAAGATGAGGAGGAGAAGCCGAGAGAAGCCTAGGCGATGGGCCGAGGGCTCTGTTGTTGGATGTGTTGGAGAAGAGCGTCGAAGAGACGGCCGATCTGAGGAGGAGTTAGTATCGCGAAATCGTGGAAGATTGGTAGCAAGCTTACCTCAGGTGCTGCCTGGATAAAGGGGAGGCGGAAGAATGAGTAGCTCCGGTTCTGGAGGAGCTCCTGCAGGGTGATGATCAGACCCCATGGATGCGGGCGGTGGACAATCAGCCGCTCCAACAACACACGAATGATTTGCTGGCGGATGTCCGAGTCATCTTGCTCGGAGTAGTCCACGCCAAACAGACGGAGAATCGTGAAGCTAAAGAAGTAGGTGTGGCTGTTGGGGTAGCGGAGCTGGTTGGCCATTGCACTGAGCAAGTAGTAGCGGCTTTCAGGTCCCAGAACTTGGGCGATCTTCTCCAGAAGAGCAGCGTGAGTCGAGTTCTCAAAGGCGCTTCGGGTGTTGCCCTTGGAAGCATGCTCCACTGCGGCTTGTTGGCCGATGTACAATACAAGCGCATTGACCAGGACCACATTCACGTCGACGGGGACAAAGAAGAGGCCAGTATCCTTGGAATCGGGGTTAAGGATGGCGTCACAAAGCTGCTGAACAGCGGACTCGGAGATGTTCTCGTTCTGGAGCACGCCGTCAACAGTGTCCTTGATGTTGGCAACCTGCAAAGGAGCAACGATATCTCCAGCAATCTTCGGGATTTCGCGCATCTCCTCGATACGCTCAACCTTCAAGCCTTCGCGGAAAGGATCGGGAAGTTTCTGGAACGATGAGGGGTAGGCACTGAGGACAAGATTGCGGAGCTGAGCGCAATGTGCCGGGATCACATTACAGAACTGGAAATGGTTCTCAGCAACGAACTCGGGGAAATCGTGGTGCAGAATCAACAAGATACGGAGAACGCCCTTGTATAGATCTTTAGCAACATATGTGATGTTGGCAGCCTTGAGTTGCTCGCCCATGTAAGACAGCAATGCTTGCATGATTTCGCAGTAAGGCGCCCATCCTGCACGATCAGGCATGTTGAGCATGTCAGACATAAACACGCGGTGAGAGACCAAGCAAAGCCAACCATAAACGAACCCGGGCACATAACGGGGTTGGAAGGAGAGGAATTTGTTGGCCAAGGCGAAGATCATTCCCTGGTGCTGCTCAGTGTGCTGGAGGCCGTTCATAGAGTACTCGCACAGAATGCTTGAGAAGAGACGGAAGAATACACGCTGGTTGAAAGCTTCTCCTCTCATCACCTGGTGGTGGTTGAGGACCAAGACCAAGAGAGACAGAATGGAGTTAAAGTATGTAGCTTTACTGGCTTTGACGGCGCCAGCGCTCTCGCCCTGGAATCTGATGAGAAGAATTACGAGCTTAGCGAGGGCATCGATGTAAAGGAAGGCCTCGTCAAGGCTGCCGTTGGGGTTCTGAGACTCATGCTCAAACATGGCGACGGAAATGTCGATGCTGAGACGGAAGAATAGTGCGGAGTCCTCTTGGCTGTTCATAACTTGGCGGTTGTGGAGGTCCTGCAGGAAGGAGTGGAAGGTGCGGTCAGTCGCACCGGGGGCCTTGTAAATACCGATCCACTCGCTGAAGATGTACTCCATTTGATCTCGCTTGGACCTGGCTTGGTCACTAAGGAGAGTGTTGACGACCTCGGGAATTCCAGACTCGCGCAGCTTTCGCACGATTTCGAGACCGGGAGCAACGCTTGCATCCTCAGCAAGCCATTGGCTCATGGCATCTAGACTGCCCGAGAAGTCTGATCGAAGGGCAGAGGGTTCTTCATTGAAAAGAACGCGGTCCATCAGGTTGCCCAGCAACTCTAAAGCGGGCACGTTCCTGGACTGAATGAGTCGGGTCAGGTTCGTATCGACCCGACGGATATCCAGGAGGCCTGCGTCAATGAGAGCAACGGTGACCGGCACATTGAACATGTGCTCATCATCAACTTCAGAGAGCAGTGCCCACGTGTACCGAGCAATGAGACTAGACATATCGCACAGCTTGGCAAGAAGGTGCACGAGAACTTCAATCTCGAGAGATCCATGTGGCTGGGAATACAGAAGGGTGCAGACCTTCAAAGAGGTCAGTCGTGCCAACTCCTCTCCATTCGTTGCAGAAACGATGCTGCGCAATGCCTGGTTGTATTCTTGTAAAACCGCACTGTCTCTGCCAAGATCCTTGACGTGTTCTTCAGGAGCGCTGCGAGCAGACTGCTGTAGGTCGGAGACGAGGCCTTCTACTCTTTCCCGGGGGCTTTGAGCATCGAGGAACCCGTTGGTCTGAACGGGGGGCATCTGAGAAACGGCAGGCTGCGCCTGGGGGGTTCTGTGAGGGATGGCTGGCTGCTCAGCTGGGGTGGAAAGGTTTGGAATAGCAGGGTAGGATTCTCCAAGCACGTCGGGGAGTTGACGGCCGGCCGATGCATCAGCGGATGGCGCCGGGCCTCGGGATTGACGGGCAAACTCTTCGTATATGGCGAGTTGCTCCTTGTTGAGACCGCCTGGCGCTTGTCGGTAAGGCTCGGGAATGAACAACCCCCAACGGTTCATTGAGGGATCAATAAAAGGGTCATTGGAGCGACTGGCCTGGTGGCGACGACGCGCCTCCAATTGAGGCTCAATCACCTTCTCGATCTCAGGCAGTGACTTCTCCTCTGCAGCTTTCTCGACAATGCCACAGGCAGCGTCCAGGTTATCGTTGACACACATAAGAATCAAGCCCTCGGGCATAGGTTGCTCGGAGTAGTCTTGCTGAATCATGCGGATGTAGTTGGTCATGCTGACCTTGAGAGGCTCTTTGCAGGTGACCAGTGCTAGGCTACCGGCAAGTTGTCGGACCATGATGCCAGCGGCATGGCGCACGCGTTCCTCGTCAGGTTCCATAGCAAAGTCCTTAGAGACAAGTTGTACGGTGGAAATGGACGCAATGGTGACGGAGCGCTCAACGACAGGAGTAATGATCTCGGCAATGGCGCGCTCAACTGCGGTGTGCACAATCTGTTTCAAAAAAATGGGATCGACCATGCTGCTCGCCGATGAGGGCAGGACAAGGATCTTGTCAAGGCTTGGCAGTGTTGACATGATGGCGGCCGGAGACAACCTCTCGTTCCGGATGGCCGGGTTGATAGCGCTGAGCGACAAGTCCTCAAATGGCTCAGTGAGACCCTCTGGGGCGTTAACAGTGGGAAGTGGTTCCTCGGCATGTGCAGCACGATCGCGAATGACAATTGCAGGCTCAATTGTCTTGTGGTCGAGATCGAGATCTTTACAGAGAACTTCGATCTCGAACTTGAGATTAAGCTTCAATTCAGCGAAATGATAAAGCTCCAACAGCAGGCCCAAAATATCCATCAGCCAGGGGTTGGGTGGTTTGAAGACTGTGGATTTGGTTGCCTGCACAAGAACTTTGCAGGTGAAGGGGATCGTAACCATGAGGCGTTGGGTGTCATATCCTTCGAGAAGGAGGCCCTTGAAGTAGATGTTCTTGTGCTTAATAGGTTTATCTTTGGCAATAGTCAGCGAGCCAAGCCAAGCACCAAGGTTTTTCAGATGGGTGCGATCGGTAGACGAGCTTAAAGTGCCTTCTGAGTTAATCAACTTGGCGACACTGACATAAGTCTCCCGCAATACCTCGGCCCAAAGGATCTTGTCGCCAATACGCCCAAGGAGGTCAAGGTAAAGCTGCTGGAAATTGGGCTGCAACTTGGCACGTTCTTCCACCAAGTATCCGGCGAACCACCGGTGGTGTTGGTCGCGTAACACTTCTCGCAGGTCTTCAAGTTTCTCGTCAATGTTCTGCTCGGAAACATTGTTAAGAACGAAAAGAATCTTGTCCTGAATGTCTTCATCCGGGTCTTCGTACAGTTCAGATCGAAGAGGTAGATCGAGTTGAACAGCACGGAACTTGCGCGCGGAGCCATCAGCATTGGGAGAGTCAACAGAATTGCCATTGGTCAGAGGCACAGAAGCAAGACCATCAAAGGGCCCTGCCTCCGCTTCGCCAATCTGGTTTCCTTGTTCACGGAGCACCTCCTCGGCCTTTTGGTAGATGGGCGTGCCTTGAAGAGAGGGGATTTGGAAGAGCAGGTGGCAGAAACCTGCCCACTCCGGGAGACGGTTGATCAGCTGCTCAATTGCTTCCACGCCGAACTTGTACATCGGGTCGTGGGGTTCATGTTCACGGACAGCTTCAAGGATCATACCAAGGCCGACCTTCAGCGTGATACCGTCAACAAGACGGAAGTTGATGATGCCACCAAACATGACCGCAGTCTTGGTCAGAGCCTCAAGGGGGTACTCATGGTAGCAATGATATTCGTCGACCAGGCCATGCACCATGCAGGCAAACAGATCTTGTTCTGTGGGGTCCCGCGAAGACTTGTATTTGCGCATCAACTCTAGCATTTCACGCAGCGAGAGTTCCTCGTGGTACATCTTGCCAAAGAGCTCTTGCATTTGCTTGTCAATTGAGTCAGGCAATGTGTTGCCGTTCTCGCCATTGGCGTCGATGATATCATCGAAGCCTTCGCCGTAATTGATCAGGCGAGGGTATGTCTGAATGCAAATTCGCTGGACTGGGGTGAGATTTTCGCGGTCCCCTACGTATTCCTCCAAAACAGACAAAAGGGTGTAGACAGTCTTAACTGCGAGGCTGACCATTTGATGAGCAGACTGCTCCTTCCGTTGGACGTGCAATTCATCCTCGGCCTTGATTCGCAGGAACTTGGAAAGCAGACCACCCATATCAATGGCACCTTTTTGTGCCGCATTCCGAACCCACTGCTCAAGGTCAAAGGGACTCTTGCGGTGGGAGTAGCAGGCGAGATCGAGGGCAAGACCGTTGGTGAACCCAAGGAGATAATCGAGCCATCCGTATGCAGCGGCATGGTCATAGATCACAGCGGTGGACGTCGGATCCTGTGTGAAAGTGGTGAAAAGCTGCTCTGATACCCATTGTCGGTCTTGTCGCCAGGCACCGTGGAGAGCGAGCTGATACCCATCCTCTTGCTTGGAGATGAAGACAATGAATGTGCGCAGAACAAAGCTCTGCTGGACACTGGACCACGGCTGGGGAACAGCAAGAGCGGAAACGAGGAAAACTGGCAAATCGAATTGGACAACCGCTTTTATAAGGAGCTGACTTTCCGCCGCAGCCCATGAAGCCTGGGAGAACAAAGCAAGGTCGAAAATTGCTTTCATAGCGTCCATAGACCGAAGAGGTGACTTTGCCGCACGCTCGCCCTGCAATTTGACAATATCAGGGGCATCTTCAAAGAAGTCAGTGGGGAAAGTTGAGCGAAGATTGGTAATGTGCGATGGGTCGATCCGAGAGGCCACAAAAGCTGTCAGGAATGACATCTGCGTGTCACGATGCTCCCAGTCTCCACCCCAGAGCTTTTGAACATCCAAAGAGGAGTCGTCGACTGACACGGCAGAAAGAACGCTGTACAATTTGGTGAATTGCTTCGGATCAACTCGGAGGCCCTCACGATCGAAGTGGCGGAAGACCAGGGGCCAATTGATTGGCTTGTCGGTAAATGCACTTAAGAATGTCTCTAACGAGAATTGTTCCCAATATTGCGACAATATCATGAAGAGAAGGGCGCTGGCTAGATGTTCTTCACTCCAGTTCTTCTGTTCTGTATTTAGCAATTCACTTATTGTCTCAATATTTGCAGTGGCACGAGCTCCCTTAGCATGAAGCTGTCGCACAAGGACGTATTGAGGGTTGACAAAATTGAACATCTGAAGGGCAGAGGAAACCTCGAATGGCATATCCAAGCCTAGTTTTTGGTATCGCAGATTGGCTGCGTAAACCAGCTTCGCCTTGACATCGTCGGTAAAATTGCGGGGAGGGTATAAGATGAAACGTTCAATCGTCATGCCAAGGAAGGAGTTGTGGTAATCCTTGGTCACTTCGGTGGGACTCGCCAGGCTCTGCAAGAAAGGACCAATTGAATTCGAAAGAATTGCGTCGGCTAATGGGGGTGGTTAGAGTTAATCCAGAGACGTCAATGAGCAAACATACCTTTGGCACGAAGATCCGACTTGCTAGTGAGCTTAAAAGCCAAGGCAAGTGCAACCTTGACAACTGGGTCGAGTCGGAAATGATCTAGGAAAGTAGAGAGGTCGAAGTCACGGAAGATGTCTCCTTCAGAAGTATCTACTGTCTCAGCGATTTTCTGGGCTTGCTCCATATCCGATGACACTTTCTGCAGCTCCTGGACAAGGAGAGGGTAGTTGCCCGCATTTTCAACGGACTTGTTGACACCCGGGAAGATTTGTGGCGCATTTCCTGTTAGGAGGCGGCGAAAGTATTTGGAAAAGACCTCCATTCCGTTCGATGTCACAAGCTGCGGTTATTAGAATCAATTTTATTATGGAGGTATGGCAGCATCACCAACCTTGTGTATCTGGGCAGCCTTTGTCTCCCACTTCTCTTTTCCTTCCTTCTCTGTGATAGAATCCAGCAACAGGAACACCTGAGCAATGGAGATTTTAGTGAGTGACGATTGGCTCGAGTGGGCGGCTGCGGAACCCGGCTTGTCAGAAGCGAAGCCTGTGGGAGAATTCACGGTTGTTCCGGACGAGAGCGGCGAGAAGACGCCTCTGGAAGATCCCGGCCCACCACCTCCTCCCCCAGTACCTCCTCCACCCGGGGTGGAGCCTGTAGCAGATGCCAAATGGGACCCTATGGAAGGGGTGTGAGATCGGAACTTGGGAGACGAGAGGGTTGTTGCGTGCTGTTGCGAGCCAGATTGCAATGATGTGAAAGGCGAAGATGTGTGTTTGGGACTTCCACCGGAGAGACCCCTAGCAGAGCTCAGCACGGCAGAAAAAGAAGACGAGGTCGAAACCCCAAGGCCTGCGTCCAAGCCCCGGGAAGCCGTGGGGGGAGCGGCGGAGGATATGTTGGTCGCGAGTGGAGTCAACCCACGACGTGCGCCGGACTGCGACACGGACCGACCCCAGGCACCAATATCGGTCCTGGTCGAAGAAGATTTATCGGTGCCAGAAGCAATCGACGATTGGGCTGAAGGGTGAGGGGGAGGGAAGGTCATCTAGGAGGCGCGATCATTTGATCTGGAGGTCCAAAGACAGATTTTTAAGAGTCACAGGCGCAATAAACGGGGGGGAATCGATAAAGCGGATCAAGGAAATAGACGCAAGATCAAGCAATAGCGATAGAGGGAGTGTATTGGGGAAAGAAGATGACACTGTGGGAGAGGAATGGATGGGGGAACGATGAGATGGAGAGGTTGCAAGAGGAATGGGGTGCAAGGTGCGAGTTGTCGGAAGTGTGCCTGCCTCAGGTGTCGAGCGGGAGCTCCTAATCAGGCACCGGGGAGGGGATAAGGCATACCTTGTCGTCTTTGAAGTGTCGAAGGATTGCTCAAGCTTACCCTGTTTTAGACTTGATGATTGTATAATTGTCGCTTCCCTCGCTGTTCATTGCCCATCATTTTCCAAACCTGCATACTGGTGTTGGGATGTGGTCACGTGTGATGCATCCACACGTGATGTGCTGCTGAGTCATCCACCATGGGGTCGGCCCCGGGGGTCCACCCACCTGCCGCTGCACGGGTCCGTCACCTACCCTAATAAAGCGAGGACTACTACGCAAAGCGTATTCTATGTGAGCGTAAACTGGCGATCTCGAAGTATGATGTACCTCGGCTTTCAGTAATTCATATCTAGAGTTTCTTGTTCAGAGATTCACCGGGCAGAAATTTCTATTGAGAGCTAACATGCCATGTTCTCCTACACAGGATAAACCAAGATAAATAGTCTGTCTTGCCATATGATTGAGGGATATGATGATAGAATTGCTTCACTGTGAAATGTTAAAGTAGGATAAAATTCAGCCCAGCATCCTAAGAACATAGTAGATGAGAACGATATATGATCAAGCATGTCGCAGTACCTGAACCATACCAATCCAATGAACGCCAGAGTCGAACCCAGTAGAGCCGACCAACAGGTAGAAAAAATATAACCCAGGAAAGATAAAAGAACAACTCGCAAAATAATGAGAATCATGTCGTACCGCAATGACAGTCGGCAATAAAAAGATGGGGGGCGCATAGTCGCGGATTATGCAAGAAACGAAACATCCCACAAGGCCGATAGCTTGTGGGGACAAAAGGAAAATAGAATCACACAGTCAAGAAGGAAGAAAATCATGTGCACATGAGTTTGAGACAAGTTCGCTGGCCAATCCAACGCCAACGCCTATTTCCGCAGCAGGAGGGACCACAATGAGTTAATGATATAGTTTCAGAGGTTGAGTCCAACTAGTCAGTCAGAGACACACAGTAGCACGGGCTGGCGTAAGATGCCTGGGCAGTGTACGTCTGGGCAGTGCCACCATTATAGTTGGTGTAGGTAGTAGTCGGCGTGGGCTCATTCTCTTTGATGTTAATGATGTTGCCCGAGAGAAGAGCCAAACCCCCGTTATTGCGAATCTGCATTTGCTGACAGTAAGGAGCTTCGCGTGATGGGTCGTCTCGACGCTCCTCCATCTTGATCCTCCGGGGGTAAGCGGACGTGGAGGATTCGTCGCGTTTGGCGTCAGCAGTTACGCCAGCTGTACTTGCCGCCATGTCGCTGTTGATAGAAGCGGTCGTTGTCAAGGAATGCGACGTCGACTGGTTGACGTACAAGAAGAACTCCATCATGGTATTATTCCACCAACAGAACCACGGCGTGTCACCAACTGATACAGTCTGCTTCAGGTTCTTGTAGGCGTTTCCATTTACCCACTCGTCTTCCACCCACGAGCGCTTGGAAAGGGAGTTAGAGAATGTATCGTCTGGGACAATGATCAACTTGTCGAACGGAGCAAGGAAGAACAGAGCAGGGCCCATTCCAACATCAGTGGTATCAATGGCCATACTCAATGCCTGTGTAGGCGAGGCAGACCAATATGGCGCCTGCGCGCCATATGTAAAGGTCGGGGTTGGATAACCATTGTCGAAAACGATGGAATGGTGACCTTCGGATTCGCCAACAAATATATCGAGTTTGCTCGGCGATTGCAAGCATTTCCAGGCTTTCCCGTAATTCGACTCGTCCACGCAAAGCCCTGATCCATTCTGATAACCGGAAGGAACCACAAAATGACCCGTGGGGACATGTTTAAGATAAGTGGGGGTGGATATCATGGACGCATCCATCTGAGGAGTTGCAGTGACAGTGATAATTGGCAAGGCGCTGGACATTTGAGCCTCTTGGTCTTCTTGCTTTGCAGCTTCTGCAGCCTTCTTGGTTCCCAAAACACCGCCAATGACACCTCCAATACACCCTCCAATGAGCATAATGGTTGCAATGAGGACAAATGTCCACACCGGCAGGCCACAACATGCGGTTTGTTTCCCCTTTCGTTTGAGCTTCTCTTCGAATGCCATGATGCCTGTGGTCGCAGCGACTCTTTCCTCCATATTTCCACCATCGTTCTCATCGCCAGAATGTTCAGGAACCAAAGGCCTTGATGAGGTCTCGCCAGAATGTTCAGGAACCAAAGGCCTTGATGAGGTTTCTGAAATCGGTGGTCCTCTTGGGCTTTCGTTGTTGAGGCGCTGTTCCTCCGGTGGAGTGCTGATATCGGCTGTCGTCTCAGCCGCTGGAGGCTTAGGTACAACACCGGTTGGATAGCGCGAGTAGGGTGGTAGCGGCTCTGCGTGACCATCCGGTCCAATAATATCACCCACATCATCAGCCTGACGACCAGCGGACGGTTGATATGATGGATTGTGGCCCGGAAATCCGACTGGGATGACGTCGTCATCCATTCCTTCCTCGACCACATTCTGCGAGTACATCGCGTAGGGGTGCTGTGGACCATTTGATTCTTCAAGTGGACGTTCGATTGGGCGGATCGTCGAAGTGCTACCTACACTGGGTGTGCGGCTAACCCCAACTTGTGGATACATACCATATGGATGACTGGGTCCGGTGGCTCCGGTGTAGGGGCTGAGAGCGCGGGGAATGGAGAAACGAGAAGAAACACTTTGATTTCGCTGGATCATGGAAGGCGTCGAGTTAACAGAGGAGGTTGAGTTACGGTTGTTGGCGAAATTGTACCCCTTTTGGGGCAGACTTGACCGATGAGGTTCATCGAAGGACACCCGAGCGTCATCACCAAAAGGGTTCTCATTCTCAGTCGGGGCCGTGCTAATTGTCCTTGACTGGGTGTTTTCTCGAAGGGTAGAGGATGATGCAATGGAAGAGGGACTGTGGGGGCGTTGTATGCGATCGGAGTCAATGGTTTCTAATGAGTATTCGTCGGCGAAGACATTTGGGTTGGAGATGGAGGTGCGACCGAAGGAGTGGCGAGGTGTCGAATCGCCGGAGACTGGCGTATGAGAGGATTGTGAATCAGAGCGAGAATGCTCCGATGAAATATGACCAGACATTTCCTATCGGTCTGGCAGCCCTGTCGGGCCACCTCGTTGTTTGATCAATCCGTTTCGCTACCGGGCGAGGATAGGGCGAGGAAGGAGGAGCAAGATAGAGCAGACTCTTGGGGGGATAATAAAGAGTGAAAAGAAATGATTATAGATGATAGAGATGGGATGTGAGAGAGTCAAGTTGAGGAGGGAAGGAGTTTGAGACTTTAGTGTGACGAGTTTACTGAGGGGAGCCGGGGGAGAAGCCACACTCGGACCAACTGAAATTCTTGGGTTTTGGATTTTTGCGCTTTATCTTGGGGGTTTATAGGGGACATGTTCTTTTTTCTTTTTATCTTATTGACTTTTCTTGATCTTTTCTCGCTTCTTCAAAATCTTCTCTTTTTTTTTTCATACATTGTACTCCGATCCGTGTGATCTACTCTGTGCCTGGGACTCCTCTGTCTACGCTACTGCAACTAGGGCGACCAACTAGCCCATCCTGTCTACTCCGTACGGTGGGCCTGAATGGACTTCGCCACTATGCTGCATGCTGTCTTGTGCTATTTTGATCTTCTATGCTAGTATCTGCTTACGGAGTCCGGAGTCCGTGTACTATTATACTAAATCCACGTTCCAGGTGCTAGATCTAGACCAATGTTCCCACTTTCTTTGCCATGAATCGGATTTGAAACGTTTTCTTTCTCGAAAATACCAAACCCCTTTGTGTGTTTGGGTCTAGAATCCACGAACTGGAGAGATAAAACCTGCAGACCGATTCTCAAGGCTTCGACTCTAAGCTCTCGAAAAAGAAAAATTTCCAACCTGAAATTCGGAACGTTCAGACATCAGGGCTGTGCGGACAACTCGGATCCAATGTCTTGCGGACTAATCGTAATCCGAAAAATGCAGATTCATTCACCTATCATGATCATGGTTCACTTGTTAGCTGATCGTCTATTCGCTGTTGCATGAAACAAAAGTATATTTGAATATACGGTTTCGCATCTCTCCAGCTATGAAATCCCATTCATATCTTGGTTCTAGAGCTTGGAGATTATCATTGTACGTTGAAGAGCAGTTTGCTCATCTTCAGAAATGGAATGATATTCGGTTTCAACACAGTCATCCGAGGAACGGCCGTATGGGTCAGCAGTTTCAGCCGTCCAGGGCTTCTTCGGTCCAGCCCCTCTAGTATGGGGTCGCGTGCGTAACGGGATCCATCCAACGCCAACTCCATCTGATATTGGGTAGATCGCTTTTGAATTCCGCCTGGTATCTATGAACCCGCATGTCAGGAGAACCTGAGGTAGTTATGTGGCCTGATCCTAAAAAAATAGACCCTAGTTCATCCATGCCTTACATCTAGATCTCCCCAACTGGGAAATTCCCAATGGTCTATTGTTTAAGAGTTCTCCGTATTCTTCCTTCAGTAGATTAGCAAATATCCTAAAGCGTGCTCCATAAATTTAAGTTTGATAAAGTGTAACAACTCAACATTGTTGGTGGTCTCCATCTTAGGTAGTGCAAGCCTTGATCACGTCTAGATCCACCACGTTTCTACATCAAGAGTCGCATAAAATACAGCCGGAGTGCAAAGCGCAAATCAAATATTCCCCCAAAGATTGAAACGTTTCAATGGGGTATAGGAAGATGCAATGGGAGGTTGGTAGGTCTACGAAGTTGCAGCCCCATGAGGTGCTATTTATACATTACTGAACATATTTCACACGCTCTTCTCGGCACCCACACCTATTTATAAATACTATACAGTGAATCCTGTAGTTTATCGCTGTAACATATCAGACTTTCGAGTTGGTCCACTAAAGGCCCCGATTTATGAAGTAAGGGCGATGATCCGATGTAGATCCAACTCTATCTCATTGCACACCAGATATATATGAAAGGATTCAGCTTCACACATGCCTCTCTTCAAGGATGCAAAAGCAATTCAGGGTTCTTAACTTCCCTCCGCAACCCCTGTCCATAGTCTTCAAGGCCATTCACCCTCGGGTGATGTTATAATTGAAGACCAACAATGGACCCTACAATGCATAACCCATAGTCGACCAAATACTGCAATTTGCAAACTACGAGTAAAAGTAAGCGTGGCATAGACTAGCAGTAATATACATTGCTTGGCTATAAAACCTTCCTCTACTCGGCTTATCGGTCTAATAATGACCGTCCGAGGTCTGAGGGCGCTACGACTAATGAGGCCTTGCCGAGCGATTGAGAGACCATCGCATTTCCTATTGGACAGGATATGCACCTTAAGAAGCCAAATCACAGGGCGCACGGTGTAAAAGAGGGCCTTCTGAGGGAACCCCAGATCATGTCAACGTGTGAGGAGTCTCTCGGCCCCAAACTTTCCCAGCCTCCCACGGCTTGAACAACTTCGGGTTCGGCCCACCAGCCAAAATGAACCACCCCTGTCCACGCTGATTGGCATCTGTGGAAGGTAATCTTTCATAAAAAACCCTGGTTATTCCGTCTGTTGAGGTATGCAATATAAGGTAATTGCTGGCGAGCGAGGGACGAGTGGCAGCTGACATGAATATAACTGGGTGGCTTCGCTACGCATTATCCCGTTGCCGGAACCCTCGTGGCTCCATGCAGCAGAGCTGGGGAAAAGCTGGGGAAAATGTGGGGTTTCTTTATAAAATCCACATCCTTTCCACGTCCGATTGTACGGCAATCTTGCGAATCAGCAGGTCTATCTTTGTAAATAATCCAAAGAGCTATCATGGGTATTTTCAAGCGGAAGATCACTGTTGAGGATAATGCCGTCACATCAGCAATTCACTTGACTCTGCGACAGTCTCTACTCCCAAATGCATTAGGTATGTATCGGCTCGGCATATTCAATGCCAAAATCTCTAACGTTGATCCTGTAGTTATGATCCTTTTTTTCCTTTGGGGATTCGCCTACGGGCTGCTGGATGTTCTGAACTCGCATTTCCAAACAACTCTCAACATTACCGCTAGCAAGTCCAGTGGCCTACAAGCCTCATATTTTGGTGCCTACTTCATCTGTCCACTAACCATATCTGGCTGGATCGCCCGCAAATATGGATTCAGAGTTACCTTCATGACCGGTAAGAGAGACGCGGTTCTTTCCAGTGGTCTATTTGTATTACCAGCTGACTTATCTTGCTGTGAACCAGGCCTCGCCGTTCTAGCCGTTGGATGTCTTCTCTTCTGGCCTAGTGGCGTGAAAAAGTCGTTTGGTGGATTTTGCGGCAGCATGTTTGTACGTGAAGCAAAACAACATTCTCCGAGATATACTTCTAACCCTATCAATAGGTTGTTGGTGCTGGTTTATCCACCCTAGAGACCGCAGCTGACCCCTTCCTCTCGATCTGCGGACCCCCAAAATATAGCGAGATTCGTCTGAACCTAGGGCAAGCTGTCCAGGGAGTGGGTACCTTTGTTGCGCCTCTTCTTGCTTCTCGCGTCTTCTTTGCAAACACCGTGGATGATAATGCCGGACTGAAGAATGTCCAATGGACATACCTCGGAGTGGCCTGCTTTGTCGCTCTGCTTATTATCCTCTTCTGGTTAGCTCCGTTCCCCGAAATTACAGATGCAGACCAGGAAGCACTGGAAGCGCAGATCTCCGAACATGGTGAAGATATAGGCCCTTTCAAAAAGCAATATAATCTGTTCTTCGGCGTGTGGAGTCAGTTTTGCTATGTGGGAGCACAAGTGGCCGTCGCTGGTTACTTTATCAACATTTGCAAAGAAGCTGGTAAAACGTCTGCAGAATCATGTAAGTGATTTGCAAAAGACAAAGTTTAGGTATCTAAGTCTAACATTGCTCCACTAGCCGACTTGCTTGCCATTGCGCAGGGTCTGTATGCTTTCAACCGTTTTGTGGCCACGGGCTTGATGATGATGAAAGCCTTCAAACCTCGATACATGTTGACAGTGTATTTAATCCTCTGCGGCATCTTCTCAGTGGCCGCCATGACCACAAAAGGCTACACTTCAGTGGCGATGATTATCCTTGTTCTATGTTTTGAGTCGGTGAGTAACATGGTGAATTGGTAAGCTGAGCCTTGTACCTAATGAAAATTATCAACAGTGCTGCTTTGCAACCATTTTCTCTCTAGCTCTTCGTGGCCTTGGCCGTCACACTAAGCGTGGTGGCTCTCTACTTGTTGCAGCCATCTCAGGTGGCATGGTATTTCCTCCTATGATGGGGGCTATTGTGGTTCGTTTACATAACCTTACTTTTAGGGCTTTTTTTCATGTTCCAACAACTAATATTGTGGTTCTCCGCAGACAAACAAGAATGCTCATATTGCAATGGCAATCCCAATGATGGGATTTGTTCTCGCATTGGCTTTTCCCATTTATGTGAATGTCTTCAATAAACATGTCATGGATAGCCACCGGAACACTGAGCTTAATGTCACAATTTCCGTTGGGAAGGATATTGCTCTAGAGGAGGGTGATAAAAGTAAGTATACAACAGCAACAGTTGAGACAGTTGCGGAAACACGACCGAATGCTTGAGGAGACAGATTGAAGAATCGAGGAAACTTTTAGCCAGAGTGTTACTCTCGCCTATGTTCTATTGTGGAAGATTTCTGTATCGAGCCTATGTCTGCTCTAAAGTTTTAGTATAGCGAACGGAGCAAAAACTATAAGCTCCTCCCTTTCCTCTTCCTTCTTTGTTCTCAACAATTAGAAATAGAACTTATGTAACTAGAACTGATGATTACAATTGGGCTTTCACCTATTGACTGTGTTACTTCTGTGGCTCGCCGAGAGATAGCTGTTATTTAGTATCTCCCTCGCTAAAGCCGCCTAGCCTCGCTAGACGTTCTTTCTACCAGGCGACTACGATATTCATCACTCTAAACACACCTCGTTGCTTTCACAATTCTTACTATTAGAGCCCTATTTCATCCGAATATGTCAGTGTCAGGTATTATTTCACTTCGGCTCTTAGTTATCATATTATCAAGTCACAGATGGTACCTATGCACGACACATCCACAAGGCTTTCTCATTCCCAATAGAGACTATAGCTCTCTTCGGCTACGTCAACTATCACAAAGCTCATTAGAAAAAATAATCTGATTAGCTATATATAACCAAAGAAAGACTTTGCTCAGTTATCATAGCCTTTCCCTAAATTCGAAATTTTTTGGGCTTCTTTGAGCATGGCGGGAGAGCTTGTAGGGCAAGATTAGTTCAATTCAAAGTTATCCCGATAACCAGCGGTTTTGAATAAGGAATCATTGTAGAAGCACTGCTTAAACTTTAAATGAGTATATTAGAGGTTTTTTCAGGGAAAATACGGACTATTTTTGCCACTAATAGGGCCCAGGAGTTCTGGAGTTCTATACAGCTTTGCTCACTTACGGGTGACTAAATGTGCCACCAGTGGACCTGGGGCACAACTCTCCTGATGGTTAATATTGCAGGCAGAATCTTAGATCCACTCTCACTTCATACCCTGCTACGACAGCCCGCGAGAACTACGCTAATGTTGTTGTAGATGCACGCAGTTGCTTTTTTTTGCTTGTAGGTAATACCAATACTGATGATCATTAGTCATCAATCAACAGTCCCGAGGTCCTGCCCACATGTACTCCGTAGGTAGTAGCTTCCAAGGTTCTTCTGTAATCAATTAGTGTGAGTTTGAAAAACTACCACATTTATTACCAGTGGCGTGCGTGCATTAGCGTAGTTCGCCCGGGCTGTCGTAGCAGGGTAAGGTCCACGGGTGTTTCCTGGCTAAGGGTCGGAAACTGATTAGTTATTAGTAATATTGATACCTAAAGATGCCTGAATTACTAGATCCAAATTCAAGTGTATAGAATTGAAGCATGTAAAATGGAATTGTACAGAATTAGAGAATATGAAATTCAACTAACCAAATTGAAGGATACGCTAACCTAAGAAAAGAGGCTATTTTACCTTTATCTATATCAAGATCAACCGTAGGTCGACAGCCTAGCTAGTAGTATATTGAGGGAGGTTGGAAAACAAAGATGTGCTTCGAGAGGGCTGTAGAAAATGGAAAAAGCGAACACCGAGAAAATGCGTATGTTGTGAGGAGTACCTTATCGTATTATTATCCCACTAAAATTCTTATCGTCGACCTAAACTTTAAAGGAGCTCACCGCCTACTACTTCTAGCACGATCTAGACATATGGGCACGTGCTAAAAGAAAATGCCCTCTGATTGGATAGAGCCCGACCGCCTACTGTAGCGTAGTCAAGCAATACAGATGTTCGCTCTTCTAGCTCTTCTAGTACAGCTATCTCTTCAGATTTCTATCAACTTTTTTCATTCAGCTCACGTTTGAGGCTGGTTAGTGCTACTGCAGTTACAGCTGATTCTCATCATGCCAGATGAGTCGAAGGGGAGGAGCTTCCCCGATGTCTCGGCGAAACTCTCTGCGCTTCCAAAGAAATCACTTTTTGAGCGTCAAAAAGCCGAAGCGGAGGCCAAACGTGCCCGTGAAAAAGCAGAGACAGCTGCAGTCTATGAAGAATTTGTCAAATCTTTTGAAGATGAGGATTCAGTTGTACCGCAGTCATTGGATGGAGGATCGAACACATTTAGAAGCAGGGGTGTTGATCCCCCCAGGCGTCATTTCGCAGCTTCCTCTTCACGCGGCAGTGGCCATGGACCCTTAGCCCCCCCGCCGCCCTCACTTTCACACAAACGTTCCCACGAAACTTTCCCACCCTCCCGTCGCGACCATCTCAAATTTGAAAACATGCTTACTCCATCTGAAGCCGACAGGGTAATTGACGAGGAGGAGAGGGCAGCTCCAAAGCCTACTTTGTTTCTCGCGTCGCTTCCTCCTGGAACCTCTCCGTCGGTTATCAAGGCATTGATTCCGTCGACCCTCACCGTGGACAATGTCAAGATCATCAAACCACCCGGACAGTTGCCAACCCACCGAGAGTCCTCTTCTGCACTTGTCACCCTCACAAGCGACTCGGCCGCCTCTAATGTCGAAACGGCTGTGAGTACACTGGAGAATAAATACCTCGGCTGGGGGTACTACCTGACCCTCTGTCGACACCTTTCTTCTACTGCGATCAATCCAAACATGCCTTTGCCCACCGGCCTCTCGTCGACTACTTCTTCCCTTCCGTTTGGCGCCAAGCCTATCCCACCGAGTTCCGGCAAAAGCTTGAGTCGAGCTCCACCACCAGGGCCACATCGCGGGGGGATCCCACCCCCAAGCTCGTATGGATCAAACATTGGTCGAAACGGCCCAACCACTCAGGTGCAGGTAGAACTACCGACAGACATAAGAGTGTTGAAACAGATACACAAGACTATTGAGCAACTCGTGAATCTGGGTCCTGGGTTTGAGGCATTGTTGATGAGTCGGCCAGAAGTTCAGATGGACGAAAAGTGGGCCTGGCTGTTCGATCCAAGGTCGCCTGGTGGTGTTTACTACCGGTGGAAATTGTGGCAAATCATCACAGATCGCAAGAAAAAGAACAAAGATAAGCCGGCTATGATATTTGAAGGTGGTCCGATCTGGTTACCCCCAAAGCAACATCTCAAGTTTGAGAACGTTTCTCGCCTGGAGCAAATTGTGTCACACCCCGACTACGACTCATCTGACGAAGAATACTCGGATGGAGAAGATGAAAGACGAAACTTTGGTGGAGCACCTCCGGACGGAACCGACACACACAGCCATGAACCTAACTTCTTGAACCCCTTGAAGATGGCTAAGCTAACTCATCTTCTTGCACGACTTCCGACGACCCATTCAAAGCTCCGACGAGGAGATGTTGTGCGAGTCACGGCATTTGCCATCGATCACGCGGCAGCGGGGGCATCCGAGGTTGTGGATATGGCCATTCGAAACGTTTTCCGGCCACTCGCTTACACCGGAGCCAACCCACATCAGGCCTTGGAAAAAAGCACTGCTAGACTTGCGATCACAGAAAATGACAATCCAACCCCATCCGATGAAATAATGGATACGTCCCCCGCGAAGCTCGTCGGTCTTTACATAATCTCTGATATTCTCTCGTCTTCAGCTACTAGTGGCGTCCGCCATGCATGGCGATACCGCCAGTTGTTTGAAAACGCTCTCCGCTCTCGCAAGGTGTTTGAGCACCTTGGTCGATTGGATAAGGACCTGAAATGGGGACGACTGAAAGCAGAGAAGTGGAAGCGGAGCATTGGCGCCCTTTTAAATCTATGGGAAGGGTGGTGTTGTTTTTCGCAATTGAACCAGGAGCATTTCACCCAAGTGTTTGAAAATCCACCACTCACAGAAGCCGAATTACAGAAGCAAAAGGAGACGGAGAAGGCCCATGCAGATCCTGCTGCTGTTGCATTTGCCAAAAGCAAGAGTCGATGGAAGACAGTTGATGAGCGGAGTGGAAAGCCTGACCCTACTGGCCCTGCGAATGAGAACAAGCCATCTACTTCTGCACACGCAGTGGACGAATCCGTGCATGGTAAGGATGGAACTGCAATGGAAGCCCGTGACTTGAAGAATGTTGATGGGGAGACCATGCTTAAGGCGCCACCTTCGGGCGATGAAGATACCCAAACCGAGATACCCCAGCTACCTCAGCACCCAACTCACTCTGACAAATCCGAAGAATCCGCTGGGCAGCAGGAACCAGAAACACGACGACGCAAGCCACGACCCAAAGCCGAAGACATGTTTGCCTCGGATTCGGAGTAAGGTTGGGCATGATTGTAATTGTACGGATCATGGATAGCACTGGACGACACCTGAAAGATACCTGTAATGATTAACCATGAACAATGAATGATTAATGTAAATCTTTTCTCTTATGTAGATAGAGACAGTTGTAGTACTTAAAACGACCTGTCAAGCGGAGGCTCTTCAATACATAAGGCAGCCAGGCATCATCGGCAGAACATTTCCTGCCCCACAACCCCTCATCAACAAATACCTTTCTCCTTTCGCGCTCAACTTCCTGTACCCTTCAAATACAGTCGCATCACCTTTTTCTTTTTTTAAATTCAAATCCACAAGTTCTTCAAAATGGCTGGTATGTTTTTTTCTTGCCCTTGGTTTATATATGCCCCTCCCGAAGGGGATGGAGGGGTCTGATCGTTTGGATCCCAGACTGCAGTGTGTGACTATGTTGCGCAATGCGATAGGAAGTGACGAAGAAAACCATGTGAACAAGAAGATAAGAAATTGACTAACAAACTTGATAATTTATATAGATTTCAACGCTATCGCTCGTACGTTACACCCACATTCTTCTCGTCCATCCATAAAGATCCAGCAATGCGCCTATTCCCAACGATACTGCCATCCTAGCTGGAAATGACGCCTAAAGAGATGGATGTCATGTAATACACAAAGAATATTGTCCTAACTTGTGATCAATCTGTACAGAGCAGTTTGTGCAGTTCTACTACCAGACCTTTGACGGAAACCGCGCTGGCCTGGCTGGCCTCTACGTAAGCCCCACTCTTAAGATATCCTCACAAGCGAGAGATGTGAATGTGGACTAACAGCAATTATCAACCAACAGCGTGACCAGTCTATGCTTACCTTCGAGACCAGCTCGGTCCAGGGTGTCTCTGCCATCACTGAGAAGCTCAGCGTTCGTCAACCCCTAAATCCTTCCTCACAAGTACTCCAATACTGATTTTGCGACTCTAGGCTCTGCCCTTCCAGAAGGTTCAGCACCAGATTGCCACCTTCGACGCCCAGCCCTCCAGCGGAGATGGCATCGTTGTCCTGGTTACCGGTGCTCTCCTTGTATGTTGAATGCCCATGACTTCTTCTGTTTTCTTAGCTAATGTCGATTTTTCTATCAACAGGTCGATGAGGAACAGAAGCCCATGAACTACACCCAGTGCTTCAAGCTGCAGCCCGACGGTGCCGGAAGCTACTTCGTGCTCAACGATGTCTTCCGTCTGATCTACAGCGCCCAGTAGATCCCGTGCCCCGAAACAAATACCACGACGCAATGACAGGAGGATGTGCTTTCTTGTGAAGAGAATGTGCCTTGGATGTGATCGGGCTAAATATCTGTCCTTTTGTCGCAAGTGACACCCCTCGACTTGCGACATGCCCATGGAAGGATTTATTAAGAAATTATTTTTTTGGATCACCAATCATTCTAGAACTGTATGTGATTTCTTTTCTATCGAGCTACACATAGCACTATATAGAAGCAACACGCAGCAAATCCGTTATGCGCACATCACTGGCTCTGAAGCAGCGGCGTCTCCTCAGATGGTCGCTCCTCATGCGCAGGTTCTTGCTGGCCGCTCTCAACAGCAAGAGCTGATCCATTGGGCGCTCCGTTCTGACCAGGCAGCTGCCCAACTTCCGGCTTGTTCTTGGACCCGAAGTACTCAAAATAGATTGCCATCGTCAACAAGATACCCTGTAAGCAGGCCGTGACAACTAGCACACCCCAAATACTCCAGCCACCCCAGCCCTTGCGGGCAGCAAGGCTAGCAGCCCAGACAAGACTCCCCGGCGTTTGGATGCACATCATGGGGATACTCAAGCTCCCCACGCAGCGCAGCCGGAAGGTAGTGTAGATCTGCGGGAAGTACTGGATCGACGCGAGGATCGCGGCGAGGACACCGAGGAAGTTCGCCCAGGCCGAAACAGCGTCCGGCTGGCGTAGCTCGAACGCTAGGGAAATGATGATCGTGGCGAGCGCATGCAGTAGACAGATCCCCGTTATGACGAGCGCGGTGCGGTAGGTCGGTCCGCTGGAGGTGGAAGACGCAGTGCCCACTGGGTCTGCGGGGGATGTGGCGCGCGGGAAGTAGATCACGTATAGCAAAAGACTGGATACGGTTAGACAAGCTCGGGTGTGGATGTGGGTGTGGGTGTTCGGTCGGGAATTTCACTCAGCACTTTGTTCGACTCACATGGAAAAGAAACAGAGCCATTGCATGGCCACCTGGAAGACACCCAGTAGCCCTGCGAAGCATGCAATCCCGCTGATCTCCTGGCAGCAGGCAACATCTTGCGCGGTGGATGGGAATACCAGGATATTGGCAAATGCTGACGTCCCAGATGTTACTCCTAGGAGGATAAAGTATGGGGAGATGCCGAAGGAGCTTCGTCGGGAGATGATGCGGATGTGTTGGGGTAGGTATGAGAGGAGGATGCCGAGGATAATCAGGCTGTCGTACGTCAGTGACCAAGTAGGGATTGTCAGTTTCGATTCGGGGGGAACGTACACAGATAGCACAGTTTGAAAAATGCCTGGCGAGGCCAGCTCGCGGCAGTAGGGTGTTAATGAGTCCATTGTTGTGTCTTTCAAACGTTTGAAGCTCAAATGAGGAGGTCGGGGTTCGGGAGCTCGTGACAACAGCTGATTACACCAGTTCGTCACATTGGAGACTTCACTCTCTACTTTAAGAAGATGAGAGGGAAATTGGAATTATCAAAGACAAAGAAAATGTATATCAAAGAAAGTATCACCATCTTGAGTACCTCGTTGGGCATCGCCTTAATACCTTGACGCTTGGCTGCCTGGATGCCTTGCAGATCTACTCGGCTCAACACACCCAACTCTTACCCCTGTGTACGTGTACAACATAGTTGGATGGTGTCAAATGTACTCAGCATACAAAGTGCACACACATTCATTTCATAGCCCCTCATGGCGCTACTTAAAATGGATGCTAACCAGACATTGATGCCGAAGAATTGGTCGGTTTAAAACACACCGACCATGTTGTTCATTTCACGGCGCCTTCTCGTGCATAGCATGACTCACTTTCTATTTGATATTCGAAACGTTCGATGTGTTTCGGGCAATATCCATTTCTGCATCAAGACTACAATACATACGTTCCCTTACTCTACTTGCAAGCAGAACAGGTCTAAGCCTGGGGTTGCTAAAGTCGCGTTTGAGCCAGAAACCACCGACAATGTGATCTTTGGAGCGGGTTTATCTGACCTCCAAGCCACGCGCCCGCTGCAAGACGTGAATTTCTCACCTATGGCCCTGGAAGCATGATCGCATGTAGGCGGAAAGACGTGGAGCATCCCACCCAGCCCAGATGGGGCCGGCGTGGCAGACTTGGGCTCGGAGTGGCCCAACGACACCACCCGGTTTCACGTGTGCCAACTCACTCGAGAATTGGGCTTCGAGTTCACCGGGATTGAGTTGGAGGAGGAGGTGGTCCTACAACTGAGTCGTGGAGAGCTTAATCATACAATGGTCAGCCATCCATACAATGAACAACCCCCAGTAGGTTGAAGAATCCTTAGCATCACGCCAAAAGACAAACTTATTGATGGTACAAGCTATCTCGTGGTGAGGACGAGGTGGTCCGACGGATGAAAAGCCTGTTCAAAGAAGAGTACAGTAAGGTTGACCTGACGAGATGTCATGAGTGCGGCCACGATGAAATCACCCTCGAAAGATTTGCATACAGTCTTGTTGGTGGGCTAGCTACCTTAGCAAAGGTTGATGTATGAACACGAGTCAGGCTGGGCTGTGAGCCCAGAGAGTTAAGTGCCGCATCTTTCTTTGTCTACTATCAGAGTCAGGGTGGACCGATGAAGATGAGATTAGGTCAGGTTAAAGGAAGATATCAGTGTCAAAACAGGTACGCAATCTATTGCCGAGGAACTAGCAACATTCATGGCACCAGGGAGTATAAGGCTTAGTGAAGTGGTCAAATCTATCGTTCAAACCATGAATGATATGATCGTTTGTAACACGGCCGAGCATGCTTTTCGAGCCCAGAAGATCATTGTGGCTTTATAGGCCCTGTTGTATAAGAGTGTCATATTTGATCCGCTATTATCGGCCCAGGAGACTCGTGTGGTGGATTAGTCGGATGCGATCAGGCGTCTCATTTGTGCGGATGAAGTTGTAGATGTCCCACTCTGCTCATGTGTATTCCCTGATCCAAAGAAGTGAGAAGAGAATATAATGACAATCAATAAATACGAAATCGCCAACAATGAAAATGACCTTCAAATACTTAGAGCAAACCAGAAAACCCTGCCCAAGATTGTAATCATCTCTTGGTAATAAACACTTTTTAACATTGGATATAGCTTAACACTACAGTTAACTGCCACTTACGACAAACCTCCTAGATTCAAGCAAAACAGTGCAGCTGAATGGTATCAAGGCTATACTAGTGATCTTGATGCCAAAAAACCTAACCCGCAAATAGGTTAGGTTTCGGGTTATATTAGGTAACCTATGTATGTTACTAAATAGTATAAATATAGGAAGAGTCTAAGCTATAAAAGTTATCTAGTATTTTCTTATATTTTATTCGAGGTCGTCAGATACTCCATTCGCTGTTGTACTGATTAATTCAAGTTTTTTACACATGTTCTAGGTAGTCTACCTATAAGCTTACGACGGAGAATCTCGACCCGACGGTCCTGACCTAGCCTAATCGGGGGGGGGGTTAACCGGTAGCAGAGTAGATAAGTATCAATATTGCAGATATATATTTACAAAAGCAGGTCTATCATCTAGGTGAAATGCGGATAATGCTAATACCAATGCTATTTTATTAACCTAGTGGTGCGATCCACCGGGTAAGAGATGGATTTTCCATTCTGTCAGGCCTTCAATATGGACCTAGAGAAGGGAGTTATACTGGAACTTAGGCCGTTCTATTGAGATGTGGCTGTAGTCAATACGGCGCTGGAATGTTAGTATAGAATAGGGTTTGATAGGCTGTATAGTCAATGTAATCCTCACCGTTTTGGATTACGAGATCGAATTTATCCGTGTTATGTTCGGGGATGGCCCAACATTACACGATATAACGCTTGTAGCTCGATTCCACTCCACCTGGCGTGCTAACGAGCCAATCACCGACTCTTCGCAAACTATCTCCTGGCAACGAATCGATACTTTCTCCAAGGAGACCTCCAGGAATCCTTTGTTCTCACGGGACATAAACACACAAGATACTTTGATATTGATTGAGGATCCAGTGAACGAACACTACCAACTCGACGCAAGACATTGGAGCTACTGCAGGCTGGTGGCCAGTGTCGTTGGACTCGCAAGAACAAACCAAGATCTTAGCGGAGAGCCGGCCTGTACTAAGAATTTGAAACAGGCACTCGCTGCTTTTGCAGCATCCGTTGGAGGAATTCGATTGAAAGAGATCAATTCGACCGAGATCCCCACACTTGATACGCACCTTGAAAAGCTCGATGCCAAATTGCGCGATCGTTTGCCGTTTCCTTGGCTGTCCATGGAAGTACCGAAACGCAATACTCTCACCCTGGTTGATGGCGGTCGTCACAGCCCTGAGTATAGAGGCAATGAAGAGGCGGTCTTCATTGCGGCCGAAGCTCTGGGTATCGACATTGCTGTGATAGATAATCCCGGGCGTTGATTGGATGGTCACTGCTGGGCACACTGGCACAAGGCATTCATTCCTTGATACAATGTACCCTGCAGTCTGATGAGGTGTTCATGCGGTGGGTTATCGACGCAATCGGCGCACATGGAGGTCATCTCCATGGCCTCGTGTCATTCTGCGACCACTACCAGGAGTCAGTCGCCGTAGCCACATGAGAACTTTCATTGCCAACAAGTTCTCCGCGGGCATTTTCTCTTGCCAAAGACAAATTTAGGCCGAGACGCGTCAAAGGACATGAAGAATATCCAGCGTCAAGCGCATACAAAGCTACCAACATCTTGCTAGAGCATAAGCTCGAATCTCGAATTCCCATTGATCTTCAAACCATGATGTCTTGGGGTGGCTTGCATATGAGATATGTTGGGTGCCACATTCTTCAGGCATGAAAAGCCTTGCTCTAAACCAAAATAGGACCGCTAAACCATATCAGGTAATTCACAGAGACCAGGATATAGAGCAGAAGAGCATTCATTGATGATGAAAAGTGGCATATACATATCCATATTCCAATATTAATTTTAATGAAAGAAGCAGCTTGGGAAATGTTCCAGATCTGGGCAGAATACCTACAAAAAGAATTGATGATTCATGCACTCCAGCTCAATCCAAGGCAAATTCCCCAACTACGTCACTGCGCAATCATCCATGCTTGGCCCTTTCTTGCTTTTACAGTTCTCTTTAAAATCTTCCTTTCCTATTCTCTTCACTAGCTCCTTCATAACTCTTTCTTGCTAAAAACCAAACCACTTTTATCATTTTGTCCAACACAGCAACACCATGAAGTTGAATCTGGCCACCGGCCTCATCTGCTTGCTCGCGTCCACTGAAGTAGCGGCAGCTTCCAGCTGGTGGAGCAAGGCTAGTATGTTAACTTAAATATGAAGGTTCCCTTTCGCAAGCTAATGTCATCAATAGTCTACAACAAATGGCATGAAACTGAGCTCGAGCGTTGGCTCTCGGATCATAGTATGTAGCACATCTCTTCCCAACAGCTTTATACACTGACACTTCATACAGATATCCCCCACCCCAGTCCCGCCGACCGTCGCGACCTGGAGAACCTGGTGAAAACCAACTGGGATAACAGAGTGCAGAAGCCCCTTGGACAAGCTGCCGATAACATCAACCATGAGCTACACCATGCCAGAGAATGGGTCTTTGATACGTAAGGTGCTCAAATTTCCCTGTCATGAATGAAAGCTGACCGGTATAGTTGGTCCGACTCTCAGTTGAAGGCATTCCTCGATCGCTACGGCATTCCTGCCCCCCAGCCCCGCAGGCGCGATCTTCTGATCAAGACCGCGCGTGAAAACTACGAGAAGATCGCCACCAAGATTGGTGAAACGGCTTCCTACCCCGGAGACTGGCTGTATGAGGAGTGGTCCGACTCGGATCTCAAGGAATGGCTCGACGAGCGTGGATGGCCGGTGCCCCAGCCGTCCAATCGTGATAAGCTCATTGCGTCTGTTCGTCGCAACTCTCGTATTATCACCTTGCAGTCCCAAAGCATTGCTGCATCTGCATCCGCCGAGGCTGAGGCTGCCAAGGAGACTCTGAGTGATCAGCTTTTCAACGCCTGGTCCGACTCGAAGCTGAAGGAATTCCTCGACGAGCACAATGTTAAGGTGCCCCAGGGCTCAAAGCGGAATGAACTCATTGCACTGGCTCGGAAGAACCGCTTCTATCTTTCCGCTCAGGTATCGAGTGCCTCCTCCGCCGTGGAGGAAACGTTTGGCGCTGCTACCACCAAGGCCGGGAACGAATATGCACGCGCTACCGATTATGCCAAGCTGAAGATCGAGGATGCTTTCGAAACTGCGTTGAATGGCTGGTCTGACTCCCGCCTGAAGGCATTCTTGGATGCCCGAAGCATCCCTGTCCCTCAGAGCGGCAAGCGTGATGAACTTGTTGCCAAGGTCCGTGCCAACGCCCACAAGGCTGCTGGTGGATGGAACCGGTACAACTTCGATACTTGGGATAAAGAGCACTTGGTGTAAGTACATATCTGTCGATTGATTATCTGATCTCACTGGCTTACTTTTCTTAGGAACTACCTGTCTGCCGTGAACCACAAGGCGGCCCAGCAGGTTGATGCCTCACGCGAGGAGCTTATTAAGAGCGCAGAGAACTCTTATGCCAAAGCTTCCAAGGCCGGCGGCGAACAGTACGCCTCTGCAACTGCTGCCCTCGCGCAGGCGACTGGCACAGCCAAGGATGCCACTTTCAACCAGTGGTCGCAATCCGAGCTCAAACGATACCTGGACAACTACGGCGTTCCTACCTACCAGGGCTCGAGCATCAATGAGCTTCGAGCTGCAGCCCGGCGTAATGCCCAGTACTTTAAGTATGGCACCACAAGCCCGCAAGCTAGCATCTACGCCAAGATCATGGATACTTTGCACTGGGTTATGGATCAGTTGAAGATCGGCGCTGCTAGCGGCCGCGCCCAGGGCACTGAAGCTGCTGAAAAGGTTCAGAAGAAGGTCTCTGAGCATACGGAGAGAGTACGTGAAGAACTTTGAATCACTCTTCTCAAATTCAGAATTTCTTATTCCTTTTCTTCTGCGAGAAACATGGGATGCACAACGGGGTTTGTGATATTTTTTTAAGTTACGATGATTATGACATTTGGATTGCAAGATCTTTCAAACCCAATCTTTTTCATGTAGATTTTTAATACGGTATCTGTAAATTTCTCGAGAATTGTGAAGGCGATGTGCTTAGTGGCGTGAATGGGGAAATGTACTTGAACCGTTTCTGATCAAATACCCATTACGAAGCGAATGCAGACCATTCTCAGGCAGACTATTCTCCTCGCAACCTCCAACAAGTATGTGATTCGATGGGCATAGATTGTTCCATGTTAACATTCTACGATGCTGATCTCGGTCCTAGAAACATTATTGTAGAAGAGACCAGAAACTGGCCGTGTCGGTGTTATTTGATTGGGAAGTTGCGGGCTTTTTCCCGAGAGGATGGATTCGGATCAAGTTTCGAATAAGTAGTGGACTGGATCTTAACAGCTGGATACAGAAAGTTCCAGATCCAGTGATGAATGGCAGCTTTGTTAAAGAACACCAGAATCATCCGTGGCCTCAGGAACACTATCTTATGCCGTAGGATAGACCGCAAGATGTGAAGACCGAGAAAAAGTGTCTCGTCATATACTTGAGATGATCTACACTCCAGTCACAATCTCTTGTACTAATATCTAGAACCATGTATATAGTCATGTGACTTCCTGATCTACAGCCTCCCGAGATCCACACTTGACACTCCCGAGGTCCGCCTTCCACCTATCCAATCAAATCACTTCCAATGTCCACGGTTGTATACCAAGAGTAACCGAGTGGCATGACCTGGTATAGCGCTCGGCCTGAGGAGCTATAGAACTAGGTGTAAGTTTGATATCGCACTATTCTATACTGGTTCTTACTAGTGAGATATAGGAAAATCTGCGACTGCCCAGGCTGGAAGGCGCGAGAGTGCCTTTCCGAACACAATATATTTTATGGCAGACAGAGCCGGACGGTAACGGACTTCTGGAACTCCATTGGCGTCTCCCCGAATCCCCCAAACGCTAGTGTTATGGGGGGTCTGGTTGATCGGGGAATACCACACAAATGCTCCACGCGAAAGGGGTCATCAGGATGTCAGAAGCCTTGCACCTGATGGTTCGACAAGTGTTGCTGGCTGCTCAACTTCTTTGGCCAGCTTTTTTACATTCTGGGGACCTGAGATAGTATTGCAAATAAACCCGTGATCCGGTTGCGCCGGTTTTGAATTAATGCCGAAAATTAAATCACATCATGTCCCTCGTATCTTCAAGCTCATGCTTGTCCTTGTAAACACTAGATATCGGCCATTGTCGTACACATCTCCAAAATACGGATCCCCATAATCCTTTTGTTGCGCGGTCACGATTTAGGAGCTTCAGGATCACCCTCAGCTACCAACTTTCCAACAACCAGGTACTTCTCCGAGAAGCGATCTTCCCACGACTGTAGGTTCTCCAGCTGCTCCGCATCCAAATCCTTCAGATCATCCAACGGCGCCGACAGGTCCTTGGTCAGCATCTCCTCATCGAAGCTCTGGCAAGCCAAGCCGCGCGAGGCGTCCCGGCCAGCGAAGTTCTCGTAAGGTCCGCCCTGTACCAATCATAGTGATCAGCTTTGGCCCCAATGGCGCTGCCTGGTGGCAATTTGTGGATTTTCAAACACATACCGGTCCATAGAAGTTCCTGCCAGGGGTGACATCGAAAACGCGACCGCGGACGGACAGGTAAACGGGGCGGCCCTCCTCGCCGTTGAACTTAATAAGAGTTTTGGGGATGTAGGTCTTGAAGACGGTTGGCGGTGGAGCACGGGGAAGAGTGAGTGGCGCCTTGGGGCGGAAGTGCCAGTACACCAAGACTCCAAAGAGGGCGACTAGGATCAGGTTGATAGGGGAAGCGATAGACATCCTGTTGGGTAGCGAGCGGTTAGTTATCTTGGTGTCTTATGTTGGTGTCTCATCTTCCGTAGAGCGTGTCGAGTGGGATATGAGGGATACGAACACTTCAGCCTGGGGCGCGGAGTTATCTGCAGTTTCTATATTAGCTGTTTAGACCATGAGCAACGTGGGACATGTGTATACCCATTGAGGTGAATTGTGTTTTTGGATTTGGAGAGAGCAGGTGAGAAATCCGGAGGCTCGGGATGACATCGACATCTCTCCCCGCTCCACGTGATTGGACCTTATATGGACATTCTCTTTCATTCTTTGGCTTCTTTGGCTTCTTTACAAAGTTATTTTTAGGAACTATCTAGCCACTTTTCTCACCTGTAAATCCATGCGAGACTAGGCTCTCGGGCTTCAGATTTTAAAACGTAATAAACTAATAAACGTCCGGCAGTCCCTGAAATGTTTCAAGAGCTCTCTCCACTGGACTATCGCCCCCATTTTAATCTGCCCACTTCTATTAATACTACCGGATGCCATGTTATTTCAAGTTATTTTTATCATTGATGTTCTTGTCTAGTTCGTCTTTCTGTTCATTTTCTCCATTTTCATCAATTTCTGCTTAGCTGTTCAAGTCGTTGTATACAGATATTATCTGTATAATCTTTGTGTTCTTCCTATATTCTATCGTGTTGGGCTGCTCATTGTGGCCCAGGGGACATAGCCCCTTCCACATTTTCCGGTTCTTTACCTCTTTTTATTCCTCTTTCATCCTTTATTTTTCTGGCTTGAACCTATTCATCCTTTTGCGTGAACTTTGCGCTTTCTTTTTCGACCAAAATCACCCCAGTGCTACTGTTAGAACGTGAAAAAATCGACATGTGGTCCAAAAGACCGTTTCACAGGCCCAAACGGCTCTCGATCAGCGGCCCCATGTTGAATGGCAATCCACCCACCACATCAGACCCTGTGCATGATGTGGTCGCAAAAAAATTGCCTACTCTGCCTGAGTAAGTTCCGTGTTTACTACATGTTTAATAATGCATCTAATGGAAACCAGCGATTTGCATTCGTCGTTTCAGCCGGATTCCGTCCCACGTGATAATACCAGTGAGAGAGGCCTCTCGCCTGCTATTTCGCCCATGCTTGAAGCTCATAGGCGGTCAAGTGAAAGTAGTTTCTGTGTCTCGCCCATCGACGATGGAGACCAATTCCCTGATTATGCGCGACAGGAGACTGTGGTCTCATCGCCAACTCCTATTCCCAAGGTAGATTATGTTGACACACCCTCTCATTCCCGGGTTCAGCCTGTCCAGCCTCCTCAGCATTACCAGGACTCTAGGCGATTTATCTCTGGCAAATCAACACGCTGGGATAATTTTTCGGGCGAACCAAATGACTTTGGTAGAGTTAGCCAGGTTGATCCCCGCAACACCTCCTTTCACAAACTCTCCGGGGCTCCTGCGTCCGGGCCTCCTGCTTCCAACCTACGTAACTGGAGCCAGGGGTTCAATCCCAAGAAGACCCTCAATGCAGCTCGACACCGGATCAGCAGTTTCTCGAAGCCCGAAGATCTTTCGCAAAAGAAACCCAGAAGTAGATCGACATCACGTGTATTTCCAGCAGAGGAGCCTTCCAGCAAGCGCAGCGGCAACAGCGCGCCAAAGACAGGTCCCCAGCTCGATAACTTTGGTTTCGCTCCTACAACTGTAACTACTGTCACCTCCGGTGGTCCAGTGTCATTTCCCCGAAGACCGGCCACAGAGCACGCCCCAACCCGCCTACCAGAAGAGGACAAACCACTACTCAATTTCGACAACGATTTCAGCGACATGATGCTCATGAGCGATGAGCCCATGAGCCGTTTCAGCGCAACTACATACACAGCCACCGAACCCGGCAGTCAAGATGCAAGCCCGCGGGAGAGTATGCAGCTCGAAAACCGATCTACAGACGACGTATCTGCATCCTCTATCATGGCCCGACGCCGCCCAGTCCCTATCGGCGCGCCAACTTCGAAGAAACAGATCATGTCGACCATGCCCGTCCGAAAGCCCACTCCATCCGAGGTCGCGCTACAGGTCGGGCAGATGCCCGCGCAGTCGCCTTCGCCTCCCCCTCTGCCTGAGATGCCACTAGATGCGCAGGGCCGCATTAAAGCAATGGAGACCAAGAGGGATAATCTTACTCAGCGCAGATATCATTTGGAGACGTTGATCTCTGATTTGAGTAAGGTTATTCAGCCTACTTCAGCTGCGTATGATCTCGCTGCAAAGGCCGAGGCCCAGAAAAGCATCAAGGACATCGAAAGCGATATTGCGGATATCAAGAAAGAAGAGCACGATCTTGGTATGAAGATTACTCGAGCGTGGCGTCGCTTGGACGAGAAGGAAAATTCTGGCGATGGCAATAATCTCTGGGTCAAGCGAGTCACTAGTTAGTGGCTGTTGATTGCTGTTGGGTTGTGGTTTGGTCTATGCGTGGCTGATCTCAATCTTTTTTTCTGATGCTACTGTGAAGTTGTTAGCATCTTGTTCTGCCTTTTTTTCCCGATGCAGTTTGCTTGTTCTTTTTCCGATATTGGGGCATGGTGGTTGTGTTTTGAGCGTTTGATTCCCCTGCATGGCAGGTTGATACCCACTTTATTCGGAATTTGCCCAAGCTGTGGCAGTTTTATGTTGTTGTATTTTGATCCGACTAATCTCATTACTGTTTAAGAAATTTGGTCATTCGAGAAAACTCTCATATGCATGAAATGCGATCAAGCGCGAAATAGGTATTGGTGGCTAAAGATGTACAGAAGACCCATAGGGATGAACCAAGAGTGCGGTGATACTGGCGCGATCACACATTCGAAGCCACCCATCCTCCGCTCTCATATTGAAAATGGCTCGTGTAGGTCGTGAAGATGGACTCAAGAAACCTGGTGTCAAGGCTCGTTGTGTGGATTTTGGGCAAGAGATCGTCGAGGGATATGCGACTCGTTTATTTCTTGCCAGACTTCTTGATGCCTTGCTGGCCAGTGTTGAGAGGACCCTTCTTGCCCTTAGCCGCATCCTGCATGTCCTTGCGGGCCTTGGCGTCTTAAGAAAGTTGTCAGTTACTGAGTCTCTAGATAGGGGGTTCAAAAATCCATACCAGCCCTAAGCTTGGCCTGGTGAGCGAGCTCATCCTCGTCGAGCTCCTTCTTCTCCTTCTTGGCAGCCTTCAAGGGCTTGGCCTTGCCACCTGTATGTCATAAGATATTAGTGAACAAGATTTCAAGATATACTGGGATATGAGGTAAGAGAACCTTCTCTGCCGATGCCACCCATTTTGTATGAATAAAATTACTGGAGGAGCGGGTTGAACAGAGTCTTGTTATGGCGTGGGGAGTTGACGGCGTTGAAAAAAAAAATACATAGAGGGGTGCTTATCCATACCCTCGGTAGCCACCCAGGCTGGGGCGAAGTTTGTACTTTGAAAAATATTACTAGTGGTATATATTACTGTATTATTTCTAGCACATACACAGTGATTCTGCTAAGACTCAGGCAGTTTTGCAAGATGTGGTATTTGAAATACTCAGTGTGCTAGCCAAATGCGGTTAGTGACATTCTTCAGATGAATTGCCCCGCCCAAGAACACAGCACGGCAGAAAACTGGCCGACCGCCTACTACAAGCGGTCTAGCGCAAACTCTGCCCTATCTCAACCCCATCAAGCATTCGAGATGGCTCCCATTCCATCTCTTGTTGTCATTGATATCCTTTGCGCGTGCTCATATCTACCTCCCAAGCCTGTTTCCTCGGCAAGTTATGCGCCAGTGACTTTGATCACTTTTGCAAGGCTTTGGTGTGAAGGCAGGCCTCTTACAGCCGGTTGGACTTTCACAAACCCTTTGAGAAGACTTGTTGTCGCTGGAGCTTTTGCTAACTGAGCCTTGTTGTTGAAGCTTCTTCCAAAGGCCGAGTGAAGTGAATTCCAGACAAAAGTATTTTCCGCACGCGTCATTTGAATCTCTCGGAAATCGCAAAAATGTCGCATCCCAGGTCGAGGTCCCCATCGGTCCCCTCTGAGGGTGAGATCGTCGAATCAGGTCCAGAGACGAAGGCAACTGCGTCAAAACCTCCTCTTAATGGCACCAGCGTTGACCGTCCCACCAGAGCTAGCCCATCCTCTGCGCCCAGAATTCCCGCGTCGTTGAAAGGTACTCGATCGCCACTTCGGCAGAGGTCGCGGACCAGGTCCCTATCGCGATCCCGCTCTCGCTCCCCATACAGAGAGAATAAGACCCAAAAGCGCAGTCACGACGATCTTCCCGAGTCCTATGATGGTAGCTATGACCGGCGACCCCGTTATGAGCCTCCGCGACACTACAGGTCTAGGTACGACGACAGACGCCGTGACAGACCCGCTTCCAACAGACGCCCAAACTCATATTACGATTATGACCGCGAAGAGACCCATGGAGAAGCGCTACGATATAGTGATGATTACGACCGACATGACCGACACAAGGACAAGCGGCAACGCACCCGCAGCCGCAGCCGATCCCCTTACCGTGAATCGAGAAAACCCAAGCAGTATTCAGGCGATGAATCTGATTCAAACATGGTTAATGCCAGGTCTTCGGCGGATACCGGAAGGCGCTTGCCCACTGAACAGTTGGTGAGGGAACGAGGAAAGGCTTCGGTCGTCGCTCAGGACTTGAAGCTTGGTGCTGAAAAACAAAAGAACCAGGTGCAGGCTTCTTCTAATCTTCAAGCCCATGTGGCTGACGAGTATGTATATTGTGTTACTGAAGAGGAAGAACGTGTGACTAACCTCCGACCCAGAGCAACCACCCCTAACCCGGAGATTGCGCAAGAGCCGGAGCTCGCTGAGCCCATTAACGAAGCCGATGCACTTGAAGCTCGTCGGAAACGCCGTGAAGCTATTCGGGCGAAACACCGAAGTCAAGCGACGCCTCTCCATCTCAAAGCACTGAACGTCAGTGAGGTTGAAACGGATTCATCCACGCCTGGCACAGAGCCAACTAGTGCAAAGGAAACGTCTGGTGAGTTTCTCTGGGACAAGCTTACCTTGGCATCAACAAAACTGACGCCTGTAAACTCAATAGATTCTCCACGAGCGTCCCCCTTCGAACAACCCGGGGAGGCATTCCCTGGAAGTATTGGAAAAGACATGGACATGGTCAACTCCAATGCACCTGTTGGCGGTACTGATAAGGACGGTCCCTCCGCTGCCGATTATGATCCAACTCTTGATACCAAGGAAGAAAGACAAAAACATGGCAATGTGCAGGATGGAAAATACGACATTTCCTCTGCAGCATACGATGAAACCAAGACTGTCAAGCAGGACATTCTCCTCCCTGACGCGCCCCCAGCGCCAGCGCCAGCGCCACTGCCAAAGACCGAGGTCTTCGATATGTTTGCAGACGATGATGATGACATGTTTGCAGAGGAAGTGCCTGACGCCAAGCCAGCGCATGCTTCGGCCACAGCTGTACCCCAGGGCAAAGAATTGGATATCAGCATGATGGATAACTGGGACGACTCGGAAGGTTACTACGCCGTTCGACTCGGAGAGCTAATCAACGGGCGATACCATGTCCATCAAAACCTTGGCAAGGGAATGTTCTCTTCTGTTGTACGTGCAACTGACACCCAGACTGGGGGTCTGGTTGCCGTCAAAATCATTCGCCAAAACGTCATAATGCGCAAGGCTGGTATGAAGGAGATTGGCATCCTAGAGCAGCTACAGGAAGCCGATCCGGAAAACAAAATGCACCTCATCAAGTTTGACCGATACTTCGAGCACAAGGGCCACTTGTGTATGGTGTTTGAGAACCTTAGCATGGACCTACGTGAGGTCCTGAAAAAGTTCGGTAGGGACGTTGGCTTGAACCTGCGCGCGGTTCGGGCCTACGGCCAACAGATTTTCCTTGGGCTGTGTCTCCTTCGCCGGTGTAACATCCTGCATGCTGATCTCAAACCGGATAATCTTCTTGTGAACGAGCAACGCAACATTCTGAAAGTTTGTGACCTGGGTTCGGCATCGCCGGCCTCTGACAATGAGATCACGCCTTACCTCGTCAGTCGTTTCTACCGTGCCCCGGAAATCATCCTGGGTATCCCCTACGACTTCGCCATCGATGTCTGGTCCATTGGCTGTACCCTCTTTGAGCTGTACACGGGCAAAATTCTCTTCACCGGCCGAAACAACAACCAGATGCTTCGCTCCATCATGGAGTGCCGGGGCAAGTACCCGCCAAAGCTTCTTCGCCGCGGATCCCTGGCGCCTCATCACTTTGATGAAAAGCTAAACTTCCACAGCGTGGAGGAAGACAAGATTACCGGCCGCCTGCACACCAAAATTGTGGATTTCAAGAAACCGACACGTGACTTGAAGTCGCGCCTCATGGCACAAGGTACACGCGGCATGCCAGATGCTGAGGTAAAAGAGCTGACAATGTTCTTGGACCTACTTGATCGGTGCTTGAGTCTTAACCCCGAGAAGCGGATCACACCGGCTGAGGCTTTGAAACACCCCTTCCTGGCGCCTAGAGTGTAACCAAGTTGCTCGATGAATGGGTTTTTTACTGCATGGATTGCATCCTGATCTATCTGGGCTTACAAGGATGTCCAATCCTGGTCCTGAAATGGCATAGCTCGGGTGGAAGGATCGGCATTACTGGGGAGAGTTGATCTATGCGGTTTTTTTTTGTCAATATGCACACTGTGTTAGTTAGCATCTAGCTTCTCAAATGCAAGTCCATATGTATGTTGTAACATTTCCACGCAGGCACCAACCCCTGTCCATCCTCGGCTTTTGGACTCAAGCCGAAACCGAAGGTGGCTTGGGATTTGTCCAACCTTTCATTGGAACATAACTAGGTAAACATATTTCTGTGTACTACGTAGCCAACAAAGAAACCCCCTCTACGGCGTGCTCCGTGCATCATGCCGTAGTCCCACACTGAAAGCCAGCTCCTGCCAAAAACAAACCAGCCCCTGGCCCTCAATTGCAGCACCCAGTACATCGGTAGCGCGCGACAAGATCGTGGATCCAATTCATCACTATCACAAACAAAGAAAAATCACAACACACACACCCAAGCCTCTCTATCCCGGCCCCCTTGGACCTTAGACCCCCCTATCCGCCCAAGCCCCTGGTAGCATATATCTCAATTCCACTATTACTCTATTTTGCACAACATCGTATGACCCCCATACTCATGAAAACAAAGAACCCCAAGCCTTCAAGCCCAGCCCCAGTCCAAACACGGCAACACCTAACTCAAATACACACGGAACCAAAGGGTTCTAGATCTCCTCTAAGCCAAACTCAGTCTTAGTCCAGCCCGCATCCGCGGTTCAGTCTTACATAGCCGGAACCTTACGATTTTCCTGGGCTCGGTTCTCCTTTTTGAGTTGTGGGGGGGAGAGAGAGAGAGCCTTGGAATCGGGAAAGAGTCTAAGTCTATCTTCCCTCGACCACGGAAGTATGGAGGAAATTGATGATAGATGATACCTAGATGTTGGAATATCCGATTATCCGATTGGCACGATGATTTTTCTGCAATCCATGTTGTAAGCATGGAGTAGCGGACACTAGACTAGAGACTATTGCCTCCTTTCTCGGGCCTAGTCTCCTAGGGGCGGCAAAGGCGGAAGTTCTGTGTGGCCCTCGTGTTTCCTGGTGGCTGTTGGTGGCCATTGGATAGAAGACGTGTCGTCGAGGTAATGTTAGCAAACGGAAGGGTGGTGAGGCTGACTTTTTGGGCCTTGATAGGTGCCGATGGGTGCCGATAGCTGCCGATGGGGTCGTTTTTTTTTTTTTTCTTTTTCTTCTTTTTTGGTCTTAGATTTGCTTTTGGTCTGGCTAGTTACTTGGAACTAGGAGATATTGTTTCTGTGGTGTTGGTCACAGTCTGATCCTAAAAAAAAGCAATGAGGATGGATATCAGTTCCGAGCTGATTTGATAGTTGGTGCATGGCGTTCAGTTTACTTGCAGGTCCAGGTATGTTGTACTCGAGTGCATCATAGCCACCATCATATCAATCCCAATATGATACAGACGCCATTTACTTTCTCAACCGTGGTCCTAATAATGATAACATACATACAATTATGTTGTAGTCCATCGGATCTTCGAGTGGAGGTGGAGTGTTCCAGAAAGCGACGGCGATCAACGGAAGAAAGGAGCCCCCTTGCCACCCGCCTGGGTATGAAATCCACATCCAATGGCCGAGTCCAAATGCCGTATTTTCTATACTCCATACGAAAATCCAAGACCAGAATGCCCCCGTGGCAAAAAAACCCGCGACCGCAAAAATAAGACGGGCGTTTAATCTCCGACCCCCTTTCGTCAAGTTTGTTGATCTATTGGCCTAGAGATCGGGACTAGACATGGATGTTCGCGCCATACTAAGACCAAGTAATCATGATGTCTAGATGTGTTTATATTGTGGGTCCCGCCACCTGCAGGGCACCGAGTCATCTACATCGGGAGGTGTCGGGCGTTCAGAGGCAAAGAGAAACAATATCCTTGGGAATAGGAGAGAATAGTTGTGATGGGGTTGTACAGGGTAAAGGGAAGAGAGATGTGTTCATTGGGTACGAGATTTGGATGATCTGTGGCGGTTGCAGCGGAGTATCAAATTTTACGTGGTAGAGTAGTCTGTTTCTAATAAGTTGGCCACTTTATAGGATACCTGTTGTGCTCTGTACAATAATCTCTCACACATAGTAGTACGGAGCACAATATGGAGTAGTGTATGGAGTAGTTGGACCTGTATGTTCTAGCGGTGTGTAGGTAGACCCCGAAGCTAAATGCCGAAACCAAAAGTGCTACAGCACACACGTCTAAGCACAAAATCTGCCGGTCGCAGAACCCAAAAAAAGCAAGGTTTAAAAAAAAATAAAAAGCAACGGCCCGGTTGCGAGTGAGAAACGAGAAAAACTGGTTGATCTTTGGACAAGCCAGCTGCATTGCCAATCCTGGGGTACATTAATCGTTGTGCCCGGAAGCAGGCAAGGCACGGTACACAAGGGGGAACGGGCGTCCATCACATATGGCACATATCACATCACACGAGTCAGCATTTTCCACATCGATGTGCACTTTGTACGACATACGGAGTACAGATTACGGAGGCACATAGTTGTACATGAGACTAGTTGCTATAGTACAGCTACCTATGCATGGGCAGGTTTCGGGTCCTGAGAACCGACAACGGATGTGATGAATCGTAGCCCCCCCGATCTTTTATCAGGTGATTGGACTGGCTGCGGGCTTACGTCGATCTAGGGAGCTTTGGGGGGGAGGGAAGAAGATTGATTTGCACGTTTGTTTTGCTTTCACCGCAATAAAGTACCCCATAGAGGTAGTACCCATACGGAGTAGTGTGAGTTGTGATAACTCCGTACCAGAGTACGGAGTACTGGCACACTTCTTCACCCTTGGCCCATACAACTTATACTTTTCCCGGGATGATTAGGGGGGCGGGAATATAGTTTGAATAATCCAGACTCGGATCAGTACATGGCCCTTGCCTTGTGTATGACGCAAGTGGTGAGATGTAGACAAAGGAGAAGTGGTGAGATTGAAGACTCGACGAGGCAACTTTATGTTTGCAGGGGCTATTCTTGCCGGTACGAAATACTCCGTACATCTTGGAACTATGGAGTACGAAGTACGGAGTACCTCTTGTGCTGACGGGGGAAAAGGGTACGAAGTACTCCGTAGCCCAGCCACCAAAAGGACTGAGGTCTACAACGTAAAAGGAGAAACGGCAACAGGAATAGGGAAGTCCACGGCAACGCCAATAATAACACGAGCTTGTTCCATTGTAAATGTCCCAGATGGTCAAGGTACATTAGCGCCAGGAGAAGAAAGGTGAAGTGTATGGCCTGTGCAGAACTAGTCAGCAGGGAAGCGCCCTCCCCACTCAGCTGCTTTTAGGGGAGTTTCTCGAAAAACGGACTTAAACAAATGGCTGGCCATAGCGCCCCTCCATCATCGCCTCACTCTTGGACTTCTTTAGCGTCCTGTCTAGACCCGAGTCAGCCTAGAACGGGGGGTATGAGGGGCCAGGTGGGGTCCGGTATAAAGTTGGGTGTGCAAAGGACGGTGTAGGAAAGTCAAGAGAAGTGATAGTCGTAGGTTTCTTAATAATCATCCACAAAAGATTGGAGTATAATAATGACACTCTAACGATCAACGGAAAAAAAAAAGGACAGATATGCATTCAAACATAGATCCACTGGAGTAGAATATGTCCAGGTGGCATGGACCAGATCTGACTCAAGATACCATAGCTTTGCGGGGCTGGGGGCAATGAGCTTATTGGTAGAATGTGGCTGCGTTGGCAAATGTGTGTCAGGAGGTTTCAAGGCAGAAACACCGTTGAAGAGAACAGGGGTTGGGATACGTGGACAGAGGCATTGCCACACTAGGCCTAGAACGGAAGAGCTTAGGCCCAGTGGAAACCTTGGAACCTTGGGAAATTGTAGGAAAATGTGGGAAATGGGAAATTGACTCTGCAGTTTTCAGGCGATCGTTATGACCCATAGTCCAATCATCGGTTGTGGCGGCTGCAGGAAAGACCGACCGAGTCCTAATGATTGGTCTAACCACACTCGGGCATGCACACCGCTTCGCACACATGGCCTATTCTCTATTATTATTTCCTTTTTCTTTTTAAATAATTTATTTTAGTGCCACTCTATTATCTTATTAAGTTTTTTTTTTTTCCTCTTTTTATCTATTTTCCTTTTTTTTTTTTTTTTTTAATTATTAATTTCTTTTTTAGATTCCATTGGATCCATTCCCCTTTTGGGATTTAATTTAATTTCCTTTTTGACTAGCGCTCTTTCCCTTTTGTTTTATTATTGTCTCTCGAACCACGAGGCGGCCATCTGCCTGATATCTCTTCTATAATAATCTTCCTTCTCTCTCTACTTCGCGACCTTGTATATTTCACATCTCCTTCTATATTTACTACTCCTCGGTTACTTGTTTTTGCATTTTGTTTTGTATTGTTCTTGCTTCTGGTTCCTTGTGCAACAACTCTCCTTCTCGACTTCTATCAAACACAACCAGACCGGACCAAACGGACCTAGATCGGACCATCTTGAAACCCCCATTGGATTGGAATGGATGCCTTTTGAAAATCCCTGGATTTAGGCTTCTCTTATAATCTCCCTGGATCAGACTACCTTCGCGCTCTCTTCTCTCACTCTTTCCTCGTCTCATCCGGGAGAGGACCGTTGGATCTCCTCTATACAAACCCAAGGACAATGTATCCGGCCATGCTACCAACACCGCCACCATCGCCGGCTCCCCGCCGCTATGCTCCCGAGGATCGTCTAGGACTCGTATTAGCCAACCGGCTGGAACTCACCCGAGTCCTGGGTGTTGGAGCCTACGGCGTTGTCTACACCGCTGTGGACATTCGCACCAACGAAGTCTATGCCGTCAAGGTTCTCTGCAAGGATGGCCTGGATGCCCGTCAACTCAAATTCCAGCAGCGCGAAATCGGACTCCACCACCTGGCCAGCCAACACCGCAACGTGGTTCCGTTAGTCCGCATCATGGATTCCGTGGATTGCACCTACGTCGTTATGGAGTACTGCCCGGAAGGAGACCTGTTCTCTAACATAACTGACAAGGGAAACTTTGTCGGTAACGACTTCTTGGCCAAGAGTGTGTTTCTCCAGCTCCTGGATGCCGTCCAATTTTGCCATTCTCTCGGGATCTACCACCGGGACCTTAAGCCTGAGAATGTCCTCGTCACTGATAATGGAATGACTGTCAAGCTTGCCGACTTTGGCTTGGCGACGACGGATTATTATACGGCGGACTTTGGATGCGGTTCCACGTTCTACATGTCGCCAGGTATGCGCCCCGGACCACTTTCTTTCTGTCGTGGCTGTGAGGCTAACTCGACATGTTTATAGAATGTCAACAATCCAACCCACGACCATTGTCCTGTTACATGTCCGCCGCCAACGACGTCTGGAGTCTGGGCGTGATTCTTGTCAATCTAACCTGCGGTCGCAACCCATGGAAACGTGCCTCGATCGAGGATTCCACATTCAAGGCCTACCTTAACGACCCATTCTTCTTGAAGACTATTTTGCCTCTCTCTTCCGAGATGGTGAGTATACTGAGCCGTGTTTTCGAGCTTGACCCAATGAAGCGGATCTCCATCCCAGAGCTGCGCCAGCTCATTCTGGAGTGCCCCCGCTTCACTGAGAATCCGGCGGTCCAAACCTCCTGGGTGCCGGAACAGATCGACTACATTCCCCAGCCCCAGATGCCATTTTTCATGGGCCCCCCGGAACCCCTGTATGCCCAGACCTCTGGCTCGTCCTTGGACTCCGCGCAATACTCGGCCTTCTCCCAGTCTGCTGCTTCTGACGGTTCCGCTATCACCGAGGATTACTCGGATTTCGATGCCATGTCGCCTGCAGTATCGGAGCAGGTCCCCGATTGCAAGGCAGTTTTCCCTTCTGTCTGCGCGGAGCCCTTCTTTCCCGCGGATCCCTTTGCTTATGGCTTCATTCACCCCAACCTACAGGGCTTTGAGATTCCCGTCTAATTGCTCCTTGCCTCGCAGCTGCATGACTTGACGCTCTTCCCTTTTACCATTCCTTGATCGAATGCTCTGGGGGGGGGGAGGAATCTCCGCTCGCACTCCGTTCGCACATCTCGATCCCTTACTCTTCTCTCTTACCTCCGCCGCCGAGCGGACTCCAAAAGCTGCCGAACAACAAAAAAGTTGATCGCGTTGATCATGATCCACTGGACTCGGCTACCAGCTTTCTTTTCCCTTTGGACATATTTCTTTACTCTTTTTTCCGCCCTGGACCACCGGGACTTCCCTGGCTTAACGACCTTATATGGGCCGTTTGATCACAGTCCTGTGTCTCCCTTGCGACCGGGTCTCCTTTCTTATTGTTTAATATTTTTCACACATACCTGGAGGGATTTTTTTTACGTTTCCAATTTTCTGGCGTGATCATACACTGGGAAGCATGATTTGAAGATACGCCCCTGGGAGGGCTGATGAAATACGGGGTCTTGTTTTATCTTTTTTGGATTGGTGTATTTGGACATTTCAACCCGGCGTTGACAATTCTTTTTCGACTTTTTCGACTTTTTGGATTCTAGTTTATTTTGGGGAAGGCTTTTTGTTACTTTGACGACCTAAGGGTGATCAGTTCATTTCTACTCATGTGCATAGACTTTTCGCATTGGCGGGACATTTCGGGACATCTCTTGTTCCCTTTCATTGATTCTTACGACATGATACCTCGGTGTGGCATGAGGAAATACTTCACATTCTACACCACTGCAATCTACTACTTCCACCTCCAATCTCACCTGATAACGTAAAGTTTGTCGCCTTCAAAAGACACCCCCAGCCGCTTCCCAGTGTACTGTCGTGCAATGTGCCGTCCGACAACGGCCGAGACTCGATTGGGCATGAGGGGATGATGTTTTGTGTTTTGTCGTGTGCGATGGGCCTGCGCCACCGTGGAACCACTGGCTGCCCAAGTGGCACGCAAGATCCATTCCGAGTTGACGGTAGATGGGTCTGTGGTGAGGTGGGTGAGGTTTTACAATACCAACCCTGTACCGCTCGTGGTGAATGAATCTAATATGCGCAGCAGGGTGACATGAGATATTCCAACTTTTCAAAGATGATATATATTTGTGGATATTCAACAAAGCAGTCAATAATAATGCAGATGCATACTCTTCAATAAATCCGTTTTGCATACACCCAGGTCCAACCCCGGGATATATACACACCGCCAGTATCTATAAAATCTACATATTCCGTCCACCGGTAACCCGAATCGTCTCCCCACTGACATAGGAGAACCACGGCGACGCAACACCCAGAATCGCCCTCGCAGCCTCAACAGGTGTCGCAGGCCTGCCTAGCGGAATGTCGGGGTAAGTAGGAGCAGCAACCTCCTTCTTCTCGCCCTTATTCGTCGCTAGCTGCTTGCCCGGGATTCCGAGGGCAACCTTTGTGCCGTCAGGCATGGTGACGAAAGCACCTTCTTCCTTGGCGGCGGTGAGACGGGTCGTCACGAAGCCGAAGGCGATGGTGTTCGACCGTACACCGAATGATGGACCCCATTCTTTGGCGATTGTGCGGGTCAGGCCGACAACGCCGGCTTTTGCAACTGCATAATTGGCCTGGCCTCTGTTTTAATCCGTTAGTATATGCAGGATGCAGGATGCAGTATCAAGTATTTAATACTTGGTGTTGGGCATTGGGAAAAAAGTAAAAGAGTGGAGACTGGGTCTTGGATGTCGGGTACTTACGCATTGCCGTGGATGCCACTTGTGCTGCTGATGTTGATCACTACGCGCGGCTCTTGGTCTTTCACTCGGAAGTAGGGTGCTGCGGCGCGCACGAGTTGGAAAGGTGCCGTATTATGCACGGCTAGCATGGTCTCCCATTGCTTATCTGTCATCTGTGTGGGGGAATTGGATTGTTAGTGGAATGCTAGTACTGGGTAGTTTTGTGTTAAAAGCTGAGATCGTTCTCACCTTGTGAATAACACCATCCCAAGTGAACCCGGCATTGTTGACGATGATGTGGATTTTGCCATTGCCGAACTCGGCGGTTTTCGTCACCAGTTCGGTGATATAGTTGCTGTCGAGGACATCGCCGACGACGGCGAGGGCGCGGCCGGCCTTGGCGGAGTTGATCGCGTCGGCGACGGCGTTGGCTTTCTCTATTTGTTTGTTAGACATATGGGTAACAATAGGGACATGATGCCAATCTGTAATGTATGGATCTCATACCGGCATCGATATCAGCGACTACGACCTTGGCGCCTTCGTTTGCAAACAGTCGGGCTGCTTCGGCGCCGATGCCTTGGCCTGCTCCAGTGATGATGGCTACTTGGCCTGCCAGTAGACCGGCTGGGTAGTTGAGGTGTTCATTAACCTGACTTAGACGGTCGGAAGGAGCCATGTTTGAAATGATGGAATAGATCAAAGGTGAGCGTTGACCTTGTAAGAGGGGAAGGTCTTATACATCCTCTCGGCTCTGGGATCGCCGAGGCTCACCGCGGACCGAGATTGTGGGGTACACATAGTAGAGAGATGAGGGTTTATGACCACAACTTGTTTCAATATACAATATGTTTACTTTGCACACTACTATAACGGCTATAGGCGATTTTCCTTTTCAATTTTCTGTCAGTATAGCCGATCTGCGTTTACTGTCCAGCTTGTGAATCCAACTCGGACTTCTTCTCGCTCTCTACATTCTTCCCCCTAGGTAGCGTACAATAACAACAGAAAACAGTTGACCTCCCGGATGTGGGTATAATTCAAAGAGACTCGTCATGCATCACTCGTCCAGATCCACAGATACACTCCCCCCATGAAGTCGACTGTAAGAACGCTGAGATGGTAGCTTCATAGCCTGCGATGATAGGAAGTAGACCTTCACTTCTGGGTGTACCGCTCGGAATATCGATATCCAAGTCTGGAAGTAAGCTGACATGCTCTGAAGGGGCCCAGTGCTGACCAGCATGATCATCTGATAATTTTGGTTCTGATGGACCTTCGTGGTCGCCCAACCTGGGAATTTGAACATCGGCAGCACTAGCGGTGCTTTTCAAAGCTAGCAATACATCCCGGCACTGTAACAACAGGCCTCGTAGTAGGAAGTTGCGTATCTGCCTGTTTTCCTCGTGGCAGATCTCATAGTATCCGTAGCGGATATCGACCCCGTGTTCTGGCCGCGGTGCGCGAGACGTTTCCCGCGAAACCCAGTACTCAAAGAGCTGGAGGGTGAGATTGAGTACCGAGATAGTCAGCAACAGGTTTGTGCTGTCTTTCGCGCATTTGGTACACTGCAGGAACATCTGGCAGGCGCAAAATGTGCATTTGATTGTCTGCAGGCTGTGATCGAGCCGCAGGGGCATTGTTCCAGCGAGTAGGTGGTTCAGCCGGTTCATGTGGAATAGCTGCATATCGACACACTCGCATGGCGAAATCGGATACGGCGAAGTTACAGAGCCTGCTAGAGATGGACTTGCCATCCCGTCGGCTAATTCTCCGGACAGAAATGTCGGCGTAACGGGGGTATGTGGATATCCCAGACCGGCTGGGAGAGCAGGACATGGATCCACAAGATCTGGGAATGGAGAGCTCTCAACTGTCGTCAACTGCCCAGGGCAGACGGATGATTCTAGGGGTGCTGTGTTGCCGAAGCTTCGGGGACTTTCCCAGAAGCCCGACTGATTTGATATCAAGCAGGCCTATGAGACGGCAAATTATCAAAAATGTGCTGCTATGGTCAGCGGAAGGGATTACATACATCGTTGTCAATTGCTGGGTCAGGAATATGACTGCCATAGCTATTTCCAACCAGTGATTCCATGTCGGCCACAGGGGCAACAAGCCGACTTCCACGAAAGCCACGCATCGTGGGCTTTTCTTCTTGCAACTGACCTAGCTTGCGGAGGGTAGCTCTGTTTTTGCTACCCTTTGGTTTACCAGATCGATTTGCAAATCCGTATTGGCACTGTAGGCCGTGACGTAGGCAACGAGTACAGACACTCTTGCCAGACAGGTTGCATTTCACTTTGGATTGCCTGCAGTTTTCGCACGCAGTTCGGAGTTTAGGTGTATCTCCGCCGGCATATGGATTACCATTGGACTCTGCAAGCATTGTCTGTTTGGTGCTGATTGTGGACTGGGAGGAGGTTGGGGGGAGGCAGTTAGGGGTGGGAAACACGAAAGAAGCTAGTTGGCTCTCCCAATACGATATCAATGACAGTACCTATAGCGCGGGTTTCGGTGATATATGGATATAGATGGAGAGGAAAAAGGGGGAAAAAGAAAAGAACAAGGGAAATTAGAAATAGAATTCCAGGATCAATACAATGATACCACACATGTCCAATGAAGTAGATGCTTCACACCCCCCCCCTCTACACCCACTCCTTGTATATATATAAACAAGCTCAAGCTTCAGAGAGAAGAAATGTCACTCTGGCATTCAAATGCAGTACCGACGGCAGCCGCATACAGAGGTCAGCCGCTGTGAAACCCCATAGGCTTCATCTGATCAACCACGCATGGTACGCCAACTGGCACCTGTATTCCGAGGTTAAAAAGAAGCACCTTCCCTCGAGATTCCTTCTTGAATCTGATCCAACCTGATCTGGCAAAAGGAAAAACTACATTTGTTAACAGCGTTCGCTATTTTCGAACACTGGTCGTTATATAAGGAAACAGGGTCCCCCAAGAGAAACCCAGCTAGGGGTCCTTTTGTTGGTAGTCGTCACACCCTGATGCAACATTGTAAACGCCAATTTCGGGGTTAAGTTTCTTGGTTATTGGAGAACCAGATGAACCTTTTACTAACAAGGGCTGTTGGTCTCCTATTCCGCTAGGGCCTGCTCTCTCGCCAATGGAACACAAGTACAATAGCCTCGAATGGACAACGCTGGGCACCATGTGAAATAGAAGCAAAAAGAAAATGTCTCTTTTTTTATCGGCTGACCGGGTCTAGTCCCTGTAAGTAAATTATGTGCTCACCGCTTCATTCCTTGGTCATTGTGTCATTGTTGCACATACTAATTCGAGTCATCGTCAGCAGGGGGACCTTTGACCCTTGAGGAATTCTTGAACATAAGCCGCGCCACGTACGCTACAACGCGAACATTTGATTCCATGCTACCTCTTAAAAAAAATGCCATGAGCATGCTGTCCAACCTTGAACTTGTGTTGCGCCAGACCCCGACTCAGCCGCGTGGAATCTGACAGGTCTCGGCAGCCCCGCTGTGCCGATAATCGAATGCTTTCAACAACCCTGTCAGGTGAGCTAGTGCTGCGCAGACCACCAGCACGTGGAAGATTTGATGCGAACTCCCCACGATGTCGAATTTCCCGGGCATGAGTCGCTCAGGTACTCGGGCCGCATAGATTCCCGCTCCAAGTATATACAAGAAGCCCTGGAAAACGAGCCAGTTCAGACCGATCTGCTGTTGCATGCGGTCAAGTCCAAAGAGGAAAGCCCCATGAAGTATGGGGAAGACAGCGGACAAGCCCATCCCAACGAACATGGTTGCGCGGAACGGACGCCAGCGTGGTGTGCGGAACCGGGGAGAAGCGGATACAATCACGCAGCCTAGACCAATGGTACAGATCATGGCCCAGTACCTGTGCTGAAGAGCGGGTACACAGTAAAATCCGTAGAAGACACTAGGTACAAAGCTTCCCACGATAAGTCCCACAATACCGATATAGTCGAGTGCGTTGCCAATGCGTGCAACCACAGGCGAATGGTTTGAGATGGTGTGATAGGTTGCGGACATGCCAAGACAGAAGGCAGCCCCCGCGAAGAAACAGGAAAAAGCGAGGATATCAGAATCGGCCGCATCCCGGTAACGCGGAGAAAGCAAGTGGTAAAGCCAGTATGCAGCGGGAGCAGCCATCACTGCTGGCAAAAGGTGGGTATAGATGTTGACCGTCTCATTGTGAACGTAACCCAGCGATTGAAATGAACTCAAAAATGAGGACGAGGCGGGCCGATATCCAGTGTGGATGTGATGGTTGTCGCGTTGCCAATGAGGTAGATCATCCCAATGAAGAAGTCGCTTTACCAAATTGTGAGCCTCCTCCCCGACAGTCATCTCCGTAGGCTGACTATTTACCGATAATTTCTGGTATTCAATGGGGCGACGCTGGTGAGGCATGATCACATGTAAGATGCAAGTATGCAAGTATGCAATGAGTTACAGGAATGTTTTGAAGTTGACCAATAATAGAACAAATAAGACAAGTCAGCAGATGAAATCTAGAGAAAACAGACAATAAAAAGGAGGAAAAAGTAGAAAAAGTAGAATCAAAAAACAAAAAGACCAAAAAAGAGCACGAGAAGAAATTCCATCCGTTGGGCGAGGGAAATCGCCGTGTTGGGGGAAGCCTCGGCGTGGGAAGGAAGCAAACAAGACAAACATATCAATTCCAATGACGGTTGATCATAGACCAAGTCAACACATGTCAACACATGGAAAGATGAGTCGCTTACGCCCAGTATCTGACTCTCTGGAAAATGTTGGATTTGTTTCAAAGGGGGATAAGAAGTGTGTTTGAGTTGCGCAGTCTTCCCGGGTCAAGACTAACATGCTAACATTCGCAGACTGTTGGACCATAAGACTCAGACACAATACTTCGACAAAATAGTCGATCGGTACATGCGATTTTGTGCCCAGCACTCGAAAGACCTCGATGCAGCATTGTCCTCTCTTCCAACAAGTCCATCAAACGATGCGACTTCCAATCCGCCCGCTTCCCGGTTGCCCTTGAAATTACACCCCGCACAGCAGGGCGTCCCGCCACCATCAACAGAGCTATCCACACTCCTTCTCTCCCTACGGAAGCTGCGCGAAGCTGTTTTGGCAACAGCTACAACTACACCGGCAGAATTCTCACAGCGGGTTCATGTCTTCTCCATTCGCTTGTCTATTCTCGCGCATCACCCACCGTCATACTTCCCCTCTCTACGATACGTTCTGGATAAACTGCACTCCACATCTCATCCACTACCTGGCACTGAAGCCACGGAACTGGTCACATATTTGATTCTGGACTATGCCTGTCGGCAAGGAGATCTGATTGCGGCATTTGAACTACGTGTCCGGGCGCGGAAAGAGCATTCCTATCAGTCACAGACAGTGGATAAGGTTTTGGCTGCCTTGATGCACGATAATTGGGTGGTATTCTGGCAATTACACAACAGTGTGGATTCTCACATTCGCGCAGTGATGAATTGGGCCGCAGACAGAGTTCGCCGGCATGCGCTCAAGGCCGTGGGTAGTGCCTATCTCAGCGTGCACATCAGTTGGATTTTGGGCGGCTGCACAGGAGACGAACAGAGTTGGACATGGGAGAAATTGGTCGAGCAAGAGAAGCTTCGTTGGGAGCGGGAAGGTGATAGGATTATCATCAAGCGGTTGAAGCAGAGGGCCCCTCCCAAGCCGGAGCCAGGCGCGTCGAGTGCATGAGTATCCGGGCTAGACTTTCTTTGGACAAGAGCATTCAGTGGCGTTCGTTTCATTGCATGGCGTTGGTTGGGAAAACGTCGTATCATTAGCAGACGGATATCATTCACGGAGTATTAATTATCATTTAGATCGTGTGCAGGCAGACTGAATTCAATGGCCCCCAGGGCTAAGTGATTTTCAATTTAAAGCGTTACAACTTTAGATCTGAGTTTGGCCGATCTAGATTTGTCTGTCCGATGACAGGTTGTTTTGATATTGTATCAGCCAGTTTTCCCTTCATTTGAGTTGCTCTGTCGGTACAAAGCTCGTAGACCGTCGACAGATTGAATATCAAAATACCAAATGAATGGTTGGATGAGACCTGGGATTCAAAGAGTTGACGAGACTAGGAACAAGCAGTTAGTCAATAGATTCATATCACCCTTCAAATAGTTGTATAGGGGTATAAGAATCAAATACCTCATCCAGTTGTCCACTATACAGAAGACACACAGCCAGATTTTGAGCTACCAGAGCCCCGTCCGTCCTTGTTTTATCCTCCCCGAGAATGCGCCACTCAGCCACTGCATCGGCAAAGCGACCATCTGACATGCTTATCAGAGGCTTCAGTAAAGCAGCCTCTTTCGTCTCATTGGCGTCACCAAATACCTGGCTTGCTGCATCTAGATCACCAATCCGCAAAAGCAAAAGTGCTTTCCTAAACTTTGTGATTTCTGACTCTGGCCCAGGTACCCGGAGATTATCAAGTGATCTCCTAGCTGCATCGAAATCACCCATCTCTATAAGCGCATTCACGCTCCTAACCCCAAGATCTGCCAATCGCTGTTTCCATAGTTCTCGCTCATCTTCAGTAGCTTCACTTCTCATGATCTCTTGCCGCGCTTCCAAGCCGATCTCGTACAAACCACCAATGCTTCGGCGAGAATCACCAAAGCCTATGCTCTGGAGTCTCACGGCTAGTACTCGAAGCGGCCATGGAACAATATGACGAGGATCTTGTTCATGTTCTGGGTCTTTGTCATTATCAACTGCGGCTGATTCAGGTTTCGGATCGATGTAATAGAATGCTGAGCTCAAATCTTCCAGGGCTTTAGATTCCTGTGCTGCAAGAACTGTATTGCCAGATAGATCCAAACAGGCTAGGCGCGTGTAGAAAAGGGAGAAGATGATCTTTATATCCGTCGGAGAAATTAGAGACGAGGTCAAGATCGACGCAGAGAAATGCGCCGCAATGAGGAATCGACCTTCAGCCAATAGCTTTTCGAGTGTACCTAGAGAAGTTGATAGAGGTTCCCCTGGGTTGAGGATAAGGAATTCGGATCGCAGTGGCGGAGGGATGTCAAGATGAGAGAGGGCGTGGAAGTTGCTATGCCGGAGTAGAAAGGAGAGGTCTTTTTCTACCATTTCAGGTAGCTCGTCTGGCGTAAGCGGATCTAACCCGTAGAAAGATGCACCAGTAAAGGTGTTGTCGGCAGCAAGCATTGATTTGTGTTTGATAGGCGAGGTGGGTGTTTCGGGGAGAGCGAGAGGGCTGTATCATGTAAGACAAAAGATATAGCGGTGGACCAAGGTATCATACTCACTCATCTAATGCATCTAAGGGACCTCTTGTTGAGCTGCGGGGCCGAGAAGCTGCATAGGCAATCAGTAAGGGACGGTCGAAGTGTGAGGGGAATGAAGTGAGAACTTACACCTGGAGATATTCCGAATGTGCTTGCCTTGTGCTGAGTCCATCTCTGCAGCATTTGACGTGTTTTTGAGATCAATTAAAAAGAGCGTAGAGTAAGCTTGGAAGTAATCTAGTTGCAGTTGAAGCAAAACACCCGATAAGCTATCGGATTCTGCCAGGGCGGTATGCTCCGGATCTGGCGACTTGGCCGCGATCTGGCGTTGCCGAATGCAACAAGCTGTCAGCCATACGTTCCCTACTCTTTTCTTTTCTCTTTTTTTCATTTATCTTCGCTCTGATCTTTAACACTCTTTACTTTATTAATTTACTTGTGGGGTTTCAAAATGGCCGCGGCTAAGAACAAGTACTCGGTCATTCTTCCCACCTACAATGAGCGGAGGAACCTCCCTATTATTATCTGGCTGATCCAGAGAACCTTCAACGAGGAGTATGCACTTACGCTGATATAAATTAAGGATACTCGCGCTAACCATTGGATTTTTTCAATTGTAGGAAGCTGGATTGGGAGGTTATTATCGTCGATGACGGATCCCCTGACGGTACCCTCGAGATCGCGAAGCAGCTCCAGAATCTCTATGGCCCCGAACACATCATCCTCAAGCCTCGTCAGGGCAAGCTCGGTCTCGGTACAGCTTATGTCCACGGCTTGAAATATACCACCGGCAACTTTGTTATCATCATGGACGCCGATTTCAGCCACCACCCCAAGTTCATCCCTGAGATGATCCGAATTCAAAAAGAGTCTGACGCCGACATTGTGACCGGAACCCGATACGCGAACCGCGGAGATATAAAGGGTGGTGTTTACGGCTGGGACTTGTTCCGCAAGTTCACTTCGCGCACTGCCAACCTTATCGCGGACGTCATGTTGATGCCCGGTGTGAGTGACTTGACCGGTAGCTTCCGGCTGTACAAGAAGTCAGTCCTAGAAAAGGTTATCCTCAAGACCGAGAGCAAGGGCTACAGCTTCCAGATGGAGATGATGGTTCGTGCTAAGGCAATGGGCTACAAGGTGTCCGAGTGCCCGATTACCTTCGTCGACCGTCTGTACGGCGAGAGCAAGCTGGGTGGATCTGAGATTGTCGAGTACCTCAAGGGCGTGTTGAGCTTGTGGGTTAATGTCTAATCGGGCCTTGCCAGAGGGACTTTGGTGCCCCGATGCTTCGATTGATCTTTGCCTCAGATCCAACATGATATCATGACTGGACTTGCCTACTGCCCGTGCTGTGATATACCCCTTTCCGACCTCTGTTATGCTGAATCCGTGTACTTCTGGGTGGTGTTTGAATGACCTGTTTATTGTCGATATCAATTCATCGTTCTCTTGTCTTCTGGATTCCACATTTCTATGCTTCAATATCAACCTCCAGCGCTCAGAGGGTCTGGAGGTATCGTAGAACTCGCTCAATGAGGTCCTGCTGACCTTCGTCACGGACATTGTGGCTGGCTCCAGGAATGACCCCGCTGTTTTCCGCATCCCACTTGGCGCCTCCGGCTTCGGTGGCCTGCTGCCATCTCTGCAACAGCTTTTCCTTGTCCACCCAATGCGGGCAATACTCATCCTCGCCGGAATATAAGACCAATAGCTTCGATTTAATAATGCCCTGGATGCCCACATTCCCAAAGGTCTCTTGCAAACGCTTATCACTCAAGTCGGAGCTGAAGAGATCATCCTCAGATGGATTGTCGGGGCTCTGAGGGCTCACCAGACTCAAGAATCTCCGGGCACTGAGGGGCGTGTCGGGAGGATAAGAAAGCTTCGCGGTCAAGTTCATTGGCAGAATTGTGTCGTTCTTCTCTGCTGTGTATGGTTGTTCCTTGGAAAAGCTCACAAGCTGATCGTAGACCTTTCTAACCTCGTCGGGCTGCGGAGAGGAATCGATAATAGCCTGTAGACCCTCTCTATCAGAGGCAGGCGCTTGCATAATAGCACCATCGAGCTCAGGGCGGACCATATGCTGAAGGCCAAAATCAAACTCCTTGTGCGGCACGGGGTTCGGCGAATATAGGTAGTGGAGCACGTCCTGGCTTCCGGTTGAATGTCCCATGATCGCAATCTTTCCGGCTTTTGTCGGTGCGCCAGGTTGGCGTGACGCCTTGAGATCGCGAATGAACCGCACACATTGCCCGATTTCTTCTACATCGCGATCAAGGCTTCCGACTCCCCATCCAGCATACGAGGACGAGAGTAGGACAGAGAAAACCGACCATTCGGTGTTTTCCAGAGCTTTGGCTAGTTTAGAGACATATGGAACTGTACAAAATCCATCTGTCAGTCCGCCCACGAAGATAAGGCTGTTTGTCTTGTTAATCCCCTCTGTTGGTGGGGTGAACTCAAAGGCCACAAGTTTGGGAGCCTATGGGTGTTAGCTTGGCATCGAGAATAAACAGGGTAAGATATACATATTCGTGGAGGACGCCGCTATGCGACGATCCGCGACTAGCGTTTGAGGACATGATTGAAATGCGGTGGTTGTTGGAAAGATGAGACCCTGTCAGGAACGAAGGTGGGAGATCAGCAATTGACGTATCTTTGCAGGCGGGGTCGGCCATGTTTGCACTTTAGTCCTCTTTGATCCCATGAACTTGAAAATTCTCTTCATATTTTCGATTAGATTATGCGGATGAAATTTGCTCTGCAAAATACAGATTATTCTGTACAGTGGCTCATACTACACGTTTTAGGCCTAGCAATGTCCACACTGTCGCCAAGGACGATCCTTGTACCTCGTATGGCTCTAACATTTCGAAACCCCTGCCTATCAAGGTGTGACATCTCACTCTTTTCTCTGCCATGAAGCCGACCACAAAAATATGTTTTCTTAGGAGAAGCACACAGCCAACTACAAAATGCCGATATATCGGAGCTACAAGCTCGCGCGTCGATCATTCAATGCGGCTCTCGGGCGGGAGAACCCTAGGCTATGCCGAATATGGCTGTGAAACAGGCTACCCGCTGATGTTCATGCATGGCTATCCCCAATGTCGTCTTGAGGCTCTGCAATAGACCATCTCTTTCACCAGTGTGGAATTCGTGTGGTTGCCCCGGAGCGCCCAGGCTTCGGCCTCTCCACACTCCAACCTATCCGGCGAATCATGGACTGGCCCGATAAATAAGCACTGGCTCACCATCTAAGCCTCCCCTGTTTTGCAATCATGGGCGGATCTGGCGGCGGCCATTTGCATTAGGGTGTGCGCATTTGCGCCCCAAGACATGATGTCCGCAGTCAGTATACTTGCCGGAGCGGGCAGCTGGAGAGCCGGGGCTCATCAAGAGCTATCGCTGTCAGATGCTAAAATAAACTCAGTTTCCAGAAAGAGTTGTGAGGCTGATGTGTAGCATGTGAGGTCATCAAGTCTCTGGGGTAGGAAGGTAGGTTGTGCATAGTTCAATACACCAGCTCAGGTGGTCTCCATAGTGCACGTCGTTGGGGAATCCGGGATACCTAAAGGACGAGACTGATGTCACACCAGGAAGGGACTGTTTGATGAGTTTCCATTTTAGTTGAGTAGAATTCATTTTCTTAATAAAACGAGGGATGTCCTCCGCGAGTTGATCAAAATGAGGGGGTTTAGTTAATCTGTTAGTGCCTGAAATACAAGGCTATTAAACTAGCCGTTTTGGGGCTAGCGTCACCGCCCTAGACCTTCGTGTATTGCTGAAGCTTCTCCATTTCCCAATTCTATTAGTGGACGTCTTAATAGACAAGATTGCAGTTGTGTCGCTCAGTAAAAACAACATTACTACCATTTGGCCAATCTGACACGCTTTGCCAATGTACAGCACTGTTGTCATTGGCTGTCATCAAACAACGCGATCTATTTGAGCAAGATGCCTTCCGGCCGCAGGTCTGGCCGCTTCAAAGGTCCCAGGGCGATTTACATCAATGATCCATTTAAAGCTGCTGGGATAAGCGATGATGAGGACTCCATCAAGCCGGAAAGTTCTCGCAAGGGGAAAAAGAAGCGTACCCCGACAGAAGATTCAGCCTCAGATAATGAATTTGTGGCCGAAGAAGCTGACGAGGGAATCGAGGAAGAAGATGAGCCCGAAGAGGAACTAGAAGAAGAATTTGGATCAGAAGCCGATGCCTCTGACCCCGAAGAAATGGAGATCGATAGCATCGAGAATACTCCTAGGAAAAACCGTTCGACATCGTCCCAACACGATGTGAGCTTCAAGAAGCGAAGAGCCGATGGAACCGTTGTTCCATCCGCTGAAGAGACACACATTCGCGGCATCATCGAACCCAGAGATCACTTGTCCAAAGGCACTTATTACACTCTCACTTTCGGTTCCGACGATCGAGATCTGATGCCAGCCGTCCACTTCCGAATGCGATGGAACAAGGGTGTCGATGCGGTCTTTCCCTCTCGCTTCACCTTGGAGGAGACAGAGAAAAAGCCTGAATATCTATACGGGGCCACATTCGGGGTTCACCCAAATGATGTTTTGAAAGAAAGCACTCATGGATGGAACTGGTACTATGACCGGGACACCGGTGACAGGTTCCGGAAAAGACAGCGCATTGAAAAGATGGAAGAGTCAATGGCGTTCCAGAACTACCTACCTCAACCAGATACGCGAAAACATGGTATTTTACTGGGACCGCATGATAATCAACAACTCTTTGAACTGGGCTATCATGAGTCTTTTGACTTTGGAAAAGCCTGGGAGGAACCAGTCTCTGGACCAGACAAATCAAAAGCCGGGGCCAAAAGGATTCGGGAAGGTTGGATATTAAACCTCGGCCAAAAGGCACATTGCATGACCTGGGCCCCAAATCAAACAGGGTTGACCCAGTATCTTGCTGTGGCGGTGCCGATTACAGAGAATCAGAAAAACCAGTACAAATCAGAAGAAAGCGAGCCTATGTCATCGTTTCAACCCTCAGAGCCTTTCCCTAGCGCTCTGCAGATTTGGGAGTTCGAAGGCAAACCGAGCGAGACTCCTACGATGACTCTCGACATGGACTCCAAGCCCCGGCTTAGACAAGTTTTGTGTGCTGACTGGGGGGACCTGAGACGCATGGCATGGTGTAATTTGCCCCGGAATGAACGAGTGGAGGACGAAGAAGATGGAAACGAATCCATTGGTTTACTCGCAACAGTTTGGGGGGATGGGTATGTCAGAGTTTTGGACATAAAGGCAGGCAGAGGGTCACAAGAAACCGAATTCCGTGAGTACACCTTTTGTGAGTTTTTCACGAGTTCCGCTAATGTGCAAGATATAGTCAAAATTAAATCGCCTGCGTTTGAGGCAAAACCGCCATCAACAATTTGCACATGTGTCACTTGGTTATCCCCTAGTGATCTTGTAGTGGGCTGCGGTAATGGCTTTGTGGCTATCTGGAACATCGAACCGTCCCCTGCGTCTGAACCCACACCTTATTTTTACCGGCCAATTCACGCCACCTACATCCTCAATATTACATCGGCGTATCCCGTCCACCCCCAACTAATCATCACTATTTCTATGGACGGTGAAACAAGGATGTGGTCAGTTCTGGATCCCACCAGTGAAATGACCTCGACCGGCCGCATGCGAGGAGCCTCTCCCTACATCAGCTATTCTCCCATCTGCCAGTCCGTTATTGCCGGTGATGAAAACGAATTCGCTCGCATAATTCCACTTCGACGGTTTTTTACCACCACTACCATTGCGCGGCTCAGTAGCACCATCTCGGCAATGGCGCAATGCAGTAATCATCACCCCTGTGCCCTGTTTGGCAGTGCCGCAGGTGAGGTTGTAGGAACAAATCCGTTCCGACGAATTGTTTACAACAAGGAACAAATTTGGCAGCAGATATGGTTCACACATGAATGGGTTCCCACCTCCAAGATGGGCACTGTGGGCACCAGTCGGTTTCATGACGGATTCCGAGCAGAGAACCAGAAGCTGGCAACGTACAAGCTGTTCGAGACCAACCCCGTCAATGGGATGGGGACCTCGACGATCTTCGAAGAAAATACTCACGTCACAGCCCTCGGGTGGAACCCCAACCGCGCTTGTGCAGCGTGGGCCAGCGCTGCGCTGGGGTGTGGATTGGTGAGAGTGGAAGATCTTGCTATCTAGTGCCACGGCAGCAATCAGGACGGCTTTTTGCTGAAACAGGAGACCTGCCTGGATCGTCCTGTCGACCAGGGTCATGAGAACGTCATAGTTGATCTATGAAAAGAAACTAGGCGACAGTGAAATGAAATATACCATGTCAGTCGTATCACAGTGGACTCCCGGAGCCCCAGCCACACCAATTGCTTACCTGATGTCACCGTGGAAACCCCACCACAACATCGTGGTTGGCAGATGTGCCATGTGGGTTCACTCAGATCTACCTAGCCCCACCCAATCAAAATCAATGAAAGCCAATTAAAAATAAATTAAAAACATAAAAGCCATGGCTGGACTGACGCCAGCCCAGCCACCGTAGATCCCAGCCGCCTATTTTTGGCCCAATAGAAGTACACTTCACCGTGACAGTCGATCTTTTTCGTATGACTTTTAAACCCAGACTTGAGTCCTTCTCTTTTATTCTCAATTCTCCATCTTCCATCCAAACCTCTAGCCCAGTATCATTCATATCTCCACTCCCTTGTTTACATTCCTCTCTTCAATCTCAAGCGTCTCTCTCTTTTCAAATATTTTTCAAAGCTTCAATCGCTCCACATCATCATGCATTTCTCTTCTGCCGCTCTACTGGCCTTTTGCTCCGTCAGCGTGACCTACGCGGCGCCTTTCACCAGTCCCGAGAACGAAGACCTTGCTCGCCGCGCAGCCTACTCCGTGGTCAATGTTGATGAAGAGTCTTCCATCTCAATTTCACGCGACGTCGACACTGTCTTCGAAACCTCTACTGTCACTGCTTCTGTTGCCGACCCTGTGCCCATCACTGTGACTGTGACTGCCACCCCTTCAAGCGTGGCCCAGTTCTCGACTCCTGTGGCTAGCTCTACTCCGTGCTGGGAGACCCCCAAAGTTCTTCCAACCGCTGGCTCTTCCTCTTTCTTCCGCCGGGGCCCAAGGGCCGCTGGTCAACCTGCGCTCTTTGCTCGCGAGTTCTTCGTCTCTTCTTCGGCTTCAGCGTATGCGAGCGATTATCCTACTGCTTCTTCTGCCGAGTCTCTTTATGCTCGTGGCTGGCACTCTGTTGCTTCTAGTCCTCCTTCTGTTGCCACCCCTACCGCTTCGCCCACTCCTCTCGTGGCTCGCGGCTTCGGTGGTTTGTACTCTTCCGCTTCTGTCCCACATTCCAGTCCGAGTGCTTCCATCACTGCTACTCCTCTCGTCGCGCGTGGCTGGTACTCATCTGCTGCTACCCCCTCTGCCTTGGCGACTCCCCTTGTGGCTCGTGTGGCTCGCGGCCTTGGTGACCAGTTCTCTTCCGCTTCCCCTTCTTTCTCTAGCGTGAATGCCCCTCTGTCTCCTACTCCCCTTGTGGCCCGCGGTTTGTACGCTTCTCCCTCCGTCACTCCCTCCAATTTGACCTTCCCTACCTCAGCTGCTCCTCTTGCTGTCCGTGGCCCCTATGGATGGTACTCCCCCGTCCCCAGCGTTTCCTCCGCTGCCACACCTTCTGCCTCTCCCGCTGTTGTGGCCCGTGGTATCCGCAGCTGGAGCTCTTCCAGTGTCTCTTCGCCCGTCTCCAGCACCCTTGTTGCATCGGCTACTCCTGTGGCCTACTAAGACAAATGAGATGAGACAAGTGATTTGGCTTCTTCCAAAGGAGAACGAGCAAGCCTTTCCATGAACCGATGAAATGCTTGATTTATGGCGCGATGTGATTGCAAAAACGAATACGGAAACGAAAACGAAAAAGATTGCGAAATTGCGAATGACTTGATTTATCCCCATTATGGTTTTGGGGATGCATATTTGAATGGTTTGAATGGCGTTTTTACCGGAAGCGATTTTTAAATGACTACAATTCTTCATGTGTCTTCTACTTTTTGTGATATGGGATTGGGTTGTCTTCGTGTTTGTGAAGACCCTCCTATGGATGGGTCTTCATTTAATTGATCAGAGTGAAAGGGGTATTATACAATACAAATACTACTGCGAAGCATTGACACTAGTACTACATGTATTCAAACTGAACTCTGAGCCTTCTAACATTGCTCCGAGTTCTACTAGTATAGTTGTGCGCGGGTAAGCGAGGTCATATAACTCTCTACCTCCGGTCTCTCGGTGGTATAGTTCTATATACCAGGTCCTACGACCCTTCTAGTAAGACGTCGTGATATTACCTCCCTTCTTTAATATATATCGCCCTCGGTATACTCCTTAGTCTCTTACCGGTATCTTACTTCTCGCTTTATATAGTAGCTTTTTCGAGTCCTTTAACGCTTTAACCGGGTCTTCTTTATCTTATACGAAGGTTTTCGAGGTCTTTCCGAAGGTTTTTAAAGGTAGCGTAAACCTTTTCTCTTAGGGGTATACCCTTATAATCCCTTTCTCATTATATCTTTTAATAGAGGTACTACTAACTAGGTCGTAGTAGCTATACCTATTACCCCTACTAAGGTATAGTATATATAGTATATTAATTCCGTTAGTAGTATCCCTAATAGCGTTTATTAAAGTTCTATAGCTAGTCTTAAGTACTAATATTATTATTAGTAGTATTAGACTTATATAATAGTAAGGTTTCGAGGCTTTCTTTAAGGCCTCCCTTCGGTTTCTAACTATTTATAGGTCGATCCTCAGTTAGATAATAAAGCTAACGCTATTATTCTCGCTATAACCCCTACCGCTTATATAACTACTTTAAAGGCTTTTAGGAGTACTTAGAACGTTCTTAGATAACATATTAATACTAGTCTCGTTCTTATAACTATATCTTACGCCCCTCCTCTACTACCGCCGCCGCTACTACCGCCTCCTCCTCTACCGCTACCGCTAATAATAGCGCTAATATTATAGGTTTAAGAGGTTCTAACTAGGTTATTATAGTACGTACTTAGTCTTTAGGGGGTTATTTTAGTTAGGTTCCGATTTCTCTTTAGTATCTTTATACTAGGTAGTTTCTTTCTTCCTCCTATATTACGTAGTCTCTATATATAGGTCTTTATTAACTTTATAGTCTTTATAACCCTTTAGG
>KZ108163.1:0-19466 GCA_002116305.1 Penicillium italicum | reverse complement strand
GTTTACTATAGCTTATAGGCCTCCGTAGGGAGGGGAGGGGGGTTATAGTAAGGATCTATAAATAGTGTTAAAAATGTACTATAAAGATAGGGGTTAGATCTAGGAATAGCTTCAAAAATAGAGATATATAAATACCTTCAGAATGGAGATATGTAAATAGCTTTAAAAATAGAGATCTAGGAATAGCTTTAAAAATAGAGATCTAGGAATAGCTTTAAAAATAGAGATCTAGGAATAGCTTCAAAAATTGGTATTATAGAATTGTTACTGTACGATATTAATTATGGAGTAGGTATATGATCTTAGCTACGCACTTTAGCCTAGGGTTATATATGGCTATAGATCATATAACGGGGGTATTATTTACTATGGGCATACCATAGTAAATTACATAAAGATAACAAATACTAGGCTAAGAAGCTCTATACCTAAGATGGACTAGCGGGTGTATCGATAGTCGAAAATTACGCTAAGGGGTATATCGATAGTCAGTCTCTATATTAATTAATACCTTTATAATTATACTTCAATTTCATACCTCTATTAAAATCATATGACCTATATAGGGCTAATTAATTAGGGTTAGCCGAGTATCCTATATAGTGAAAACTCTATATACTAATTATCGTCAATTAATTTTAATCTCCTATAGTAAAAACTTTATTTTTATATACTATTTATATACGCCATTCTTATATATAGTATGCTTTCCACTACGTATACCCTTACTGCCGCTACTAAGTATCTCTATAATGCTGCTACTAAGTATACTCTCGCTGCCGCCGCTAAGTATCTCTATAATACCGCTACCGGGATAGGGATAGGGATACTAAGATCTGTATTTATTTCTGGTTTATATAGTAAAAAATGTATATTAAATTTAACGTTTTTATTAAATTAAAATAGTGTAAAAATGGTATATAAAAATAAAGTTTTTACTATAGGAGATTAAAATTAATTAACGATAATTGGTATATAGAGTTTTCACTATGTGGGATACTCGGCTAACCCTAATTAATTAGCCCTATATAGGTCATATGATTTTAATAGAGGTATGAAATTAAAGTATAATTATAAAGGTATTAATTAATATAGGGCTAGGTAGATCCCAGTATCAGTAAGTTAATATAGCTAATGTAGTTAGGGGGTAGTATTTTTTACTATAGTAATACTATATAAAATTATACTTATATTAAAAATGGACTACTAAGGACTACTATCCTAAATAGGTTTAGACTTCTGTGCTAATAGGGATTTCTCTGTGCTAATAGGGTTTACCATCCTTAAATAAATTATTAATAGAAGTTATAGAATCCTAAAAATAATTATATTCCTTTTATTATTACGGAGCGAAGCGAAGCAATTAAATTATAGGGTCTTAAGTGTCACGTGACGGGTCTTCCTACTAGGTCCCAAATCTATAGAGTTTTAAGGCGGTAAGATGTTATCGGCTATATATAGCAGAATATTTACTATTAGTAGAATAAAGGGTTATATAACTAACCTTCTAAAATATCAGTACCTTAAGTCTAGATTACGTGATATATACCGATCTACTCCCAATTAGGCAGCGAATCACGGTATAACTATACTACTAGCGGCCTTAGGCATCCTACTACCGAAATGATATACCATACTAATCGACTCCTAATTAGGCGGCGAATTATGGTATAACTATAGTATAAGCGGCCTTAGGTATCCTATTAGCTATATGATAAACTAGGTACTAAATTAGATACTAAACTAGATACCAAACTAGATACTAAACTAGATACTAAACTAGATACTTAACTAGATACTAAACTAGATACTTAACTATATACAATACTAAACTAAGTGCTAAACTAGATACTAAACTAGATACTAAACTAGATACGATACTAAACTAGGTACTAAATTAGGTGCTTAACTAGATGCGATGCTAAACTAGATGCGATGCTAAACTAGGTGCTAAACTAGGTGCTAAACTAGGTGCTAAACTGGGTGCTAAATTATATGCTAAACTAGATACTAAATTAGATGCTAAACTATATGCGATGCTAAACTAGGTGCTAAATTAGATACTAAATTAGATACTAAACTAGATGCTTAACTAGATACTAAACTAGATACGATACTAAACTAGATACTAAACTAGGTGCTAAACTAGGTACTAAATTAGGTGCTTAACTAGATACGATGCTAAACTAGATGCGATGCTAAACTAGGTACTAAACTAGGTGTTAAACTGGGTGCTAAACTGGGTACTAAATTAGGTGCTAATCTGGGTGCTAAATTATATGCTAAACTAGGTGCTAAATTAGATACTAAACTAGATACTAAACTATATGCTAAACTTGGTGCTAAACTTGGTGCTAAACTTGGTGCTAAACTTGGTGCTAAACTTGGTGCTAAACTTGGTGCTAAACTAGCTACTCCGGAAGTGGTAGAGGGGAAAAGTATAGAATACGAGTTAGAGAGGAGAATAGGTAATGTATTTAGGAGGGGATCCCTTACTACTATAATATGGCCTAGCAAATTATAGTAAGTCGCTTCGGCCCGCAATGACTATCGGGTGGCCTAAGGCTATTAAGATTATTGGTAGTTAGTACTATTTATAACTATATTATATAAATCTTCTTTAGATTAATAACTATACTATTAGTACTTATAATAAACCTAGGGAACTTAGTCTTTTATACTAAAAATTCCGACTTTAATAGGGTAACTTATAGTCTTACTTTTTTTAGATAATAGAGTACTTCTCTAACTTACTACTAATAATCTTTAATATTCTTACTATAAATTAAGATATTATCTATAAAAGCGACTATATACTTATCTAAATATTCTTAAAGGATATTATTTATAAATCTTTAGAAAGTTATTAATCTATTTATTAATCTAAATAGTATTACCTTATACTTAAAGAATCTATATCTTATATAGAATATAATAAGATCCTTTACTCTTAGTATTAAATAAATCTAGTAGAATCTTTACTAAATATCTAACTTTATATAGATCTTTACCTTACTTATCTATTATAGTACTTTATTAATTAGTAATAAAGGATAATAATCTTTTTTAATAATTATATTAAGTCTTTAGAAGTTAATATAGAATTAAAGTCCTTTACTAGGTTTCTTACTATTAAGATTAGAGATATATATAGAGCTAAACTTAGGATAATAAATCCTTTTTTAAGGTTTTCTAAGATATATTTCTTTACTACTTTTAGTTCCTATAGTAATAGCTTATAAAGAGGATAATATTTAAGTTATACTTCTACTTTAAGAATAATATTATAATCTATATCTAGTTAATAAGGTAATAGCTTATTAGATTTCTTCTTTAAGAAGACTTCTATTAAATTATAGTATTCTTTTAAGAGAATCCTTAAGATCTTATTAGTTTTTAAGTCTTAAACCTATATATTCTTTATATTAATAATATAGTTAATCTTATAGAGTAAAGTTATAAAGGTTTTAACCTCTTTATTAATCTTTCCTTTCCTATAGAGTCTATTAAAACTAATACCTCTAATAGTATTAATATTAATTAATAAGGATATTTCTTATTATTAAATCTTTAAGATTACTATCTTACTTTTATTATTTAAGTTACGATTTATCTTCTAATATTCCTTAGTCTATTAATATCTATATTATTATTCTCTTATATATCTATATCTACCCTTTATTTGTAATTCCTTTTAGGTAAAAAGGTAATCTCTTTAATTAGTATTAGCTTAATAATCTAAATTTAATTTAGGTTTCTAAAGAATAGTAGTTAGTATTAGTACTATTATTTTACTTAATATATTATTAAGAAATATCTTCTTATCTAACTAAATTATCTAATATTAATAATAGTCTAATAAGACGTTATTATCTATAAACTATTTCCTTTTAAGTATTATATTATATTTCTTAAGATTAGCGATTAATATTAGGACTTATTATTATATTCTCCTATCTATATATAATATAAAGAAAGTAATATAAGTTATTAACTTATTAAATTTTCTATTAAATCCTTAAATAGGATATTCTTATCTAATACTCTCCGCTTTTAAACTAAATTATTTACTAAGGAGAATACTTAATCTTTAATTTAAAAATATATATCTATCTACTCTAATATTATTAAGCGTTAAAATAGAAAAGGAGTATCTATTATATATTAACTTAGTACTAAAAACTAAACTATCTTTAAGACCTCTAAGTAATTTCTATAAATCTAATAAATATAGTAATACTTTCTATTAATCTAGATAGGAAACTTAGCCTAAGTATTAACTTTTCCTTAATCGATATCTTCTCTATTAAGTTTAATAATATAAGGAAAAGGGTAAGTTATAGTAATAGTATTAGTAGGTTTCTTCTTTTAATAGTTATAAGTTATATATCCTTACTCCTTATAGTTAAAGTATCGGCCTTCCTTTATTAAAATATCTTACTTAGAATTTAAGAGTCTTTTAGAGTTAGAATTCTCTTTATATTTTATATAGGAAGTATAGACTTATTTTATTATTTCTATTCTTATACTTCTATTAATAGTAGTAATAGTTTATAAATAGGAAATAGCCTTTATTTCTTACTATAGATTAATCTTATAGGATATATTCTAATTAATCTTAAAGAAAGATTTAAATATTATAGTTTCTTAGTTAACTCTTTATATTACTTAGCTCTATAATAAGTATAGTAGCTTTAAATATAAATTATACTTATAATTCTCTTTAATTATAATAGCCTCTTTAGTAAGCTATATAGACTTAGTTAGGAAATTAGTAAAGTTATCCTTTAGTTTTATTATTAATTTATAATATATAGTATAAGCTTTAGTATATTAATTTAGGTTTATAAATATAGTCTTTAAATAGATAATTATATCCTTAGTATCTAGGTACAAGTTATTAGAATCAGAACTTATTTAAGGTATAATATATAGCTAGGCCTTTCTTTTATAACGACTTTATATATAGAGCTTATAGTATACTAATAATAGTTAATAATTAATATTTACTTTAAGTTTCTATTAGATTATAGTTTCCTAAGTTTCGAATTAGACTTCTTTACTACCGATAAGTATTAAAGTATCTAGTATCTTTATAGTCTTTTAGTTTAAATTAGCCTTTATAATTAGTATATTAACTTAATTTTATAAGTTTATAAGATAGAATATAAGGTTACCTCTCTTATAAACTACTAAATCTTAATATATAATTACCTTATCTTACTTAAGTATAAGTAACTTAATAACGATTTTAGTCTTAATCTTATTAGAATATAGAACTATTATTTCGTCTTTAAGTTCTTATACCCTCCTCTTTAGGCTCTAATATTCTCTTATAGACTTATAAAACTATTTATAGGTTAGAGTCTTTTATAGTCGTTTATAAATAAAGGAACTTTCTCTATTATTATTATCTTTATTATATTTCCTAATACTAACTAGTCTCTATAATTTAGGGATTAGGGTATTTAGGTTATAAGTAATTATCTCTTACTTATTACTATCTTCTTTATTATATATAATAATAGGCTATCTACCGCGATTAGTAGGTAAGTTTCGTTTCGATCTAACTATTTTAAATTAGTTAGATATTAAGTTTAGGTTTAGGTTTAAATCTTAGCTTATATAGTACTAAAGAATAGGAAGTAGGGTAAAGCTAGACTAAGACTAATTATAATAATAGTCTATATAGTTATACTACTTTATTAGAAATAAAAGTAGTACTTAGTATTATATTACTAGTTAGTTCTTTAAATAAAAGAGTATATTTTAATAAGAATACTAAGTATAGAGAAGGAAAAAGAAAAGAGGAGAATAAATGATAAGATAGGAACCTTTATATAGTCCTATTACGTTAAAGAAATAATATAAAATCCTATTAGGCGGAAATACCTAGTAGAATTACTAGATAAATATATCTAGTCTAGACTAGATCGTTATATAACCGTGTCAAGCGCCCAACACACCGCAGTGTATTGGTGCGCCCCAGTAGATACCCATTTTTCACTAGATACCCAATCTACAATTTTATGTATCTTTTGTGTATGACTTTTCCATACAAAAGATACTTAATCATCTCGTAGACACTATGCAAAATTTGTCAACATTCGAACTAGCTAAAGTAAGAGAAAGAATATAAATGTTTAAGATAAGTCTAGCTTAATTAATTTCCTACTAGTATTAATTCTCGATATCTAAAATAGATGACGAATAGTAGTTTTTAAAAACGACACTTTACAGTTATGTGTAGAGATATACTAGTTAGTTAGTTATGTGATTTTCTTCTTTAAGTTCACTTGATATTCCGTAATAACCTATTGTTAAATGAAATAGACTTCCTTTATACTATATATCTCTTCTTACATCTTCCCTAACTAGTTCGAATGTTGAGAAATTTTGCATACTGTCTACGAGATGATTAAGTATCTTTTGTATGGAAAAGTCATACACAAAAGATACATAAAATTGTAGATTGGGTATCTAGTGAAAAATGGGTATCTACTGGGGCGCACCAATACACTGCGGTGTGTTGGGAGCTTGGCACGGTTATATCCTAGTATTAAGAAACTAAAGAAACTAATATCTATAAGATATTACTAATATAGATAGGTAATAGACGTAAAATAATATATTAATAACTATCTAATCTATAAATATATAAAGGCTTAGAGATATTAAATACTAGGATTACTATAACCTCTACTAGTTCCTAAAAGACCCTAATAGTATATCTTAATAGATTTCCGTTCGTTCCTAAAAGATTATTATAGTTATAACGCTATTCTTATTATAGTTAACTAACTAAGTAAGAGACTAGTATCTATCCCTTATTAGAAGGATATAAACGTAAAATAGATAGCTTAATTATTTATTAACTTTATTATCTAAATTATAGGAATTTTAAAGATAATTATCTCTGATTATAGAGGTTAGTTTATCTCTAAATTCTAAACTAAATTCTATAAGATCCTTAGAATTAAAAGGAAACTATTAACTATTTATTACCTTTAGATAGATAAATAATATAAAATTATAAATTAGTATATAGCCTAGAAGTTACGACTATATATTAAATAGAACTAAGATAACTAATTAGAAGTCCTATTAATAGTTAATTTTATAGCTTTAATTCTTCCTTAGGATATAATAAAGAAGTTACTATTCTTTATAGAAAGAGGATATAAACCCTTAATAATATTGAATTAAAAGGATTAAGAGATAATAACCCCTAATAAATAAGATATAGTATAAATATTCTTAGAATTATAAGTTATTTAAACTAAGATAAAAGAGTAAATTATAAAGTTATAATAGCTATAGATTCGATAAGTAAATAAGTACTAATAGAAAGAAGACTTTAGAGTTAGTAACTTAGTTTTTATTACGATAAAGGATTAGCTTTAGGATTAGCTAAGTAGAAAGCTTTTATACTTAATAAGTAGACTATATAAGATTATTAAAAAGGTTAGGAACTCCTATAAAATAGATCTATTAGAAATAATTTAAGATTACCTTATCTTTTACCTTAGTAAGTTATAGAAAGTAATAATAATAGAATCCTTAGATAGGTAATATATAGATCTATCTCTATTAATATAGGTTAGAGAGTTAGATAAATAGGATATTAAGAAGATTCTAGATATAAGGATATACTACCGAAAGCTATAATATAGAGTATAAAGATTAGATATAACTTAGATTTATAATAGTACTCTACTAGCGACTTAAAATACGTACTAAGGAAAGTATAGGAGTTCTATACTTAGTATTCTTTAAAACCTAGTCTCCCTATATATTTATAGGAATAGTTAGACGTAGATAAAAAAGATAGAGTTCTTAAGGACTATATTAATAATAATAAGCCTTTATTTAGGGACTAAATATAGTTTTAGTTAGGGGTTATATAATAATCTAGTCTAGACAAGGTATATTTATCTAGTAATTCTACTAGGTATTTCTACCTAGTAGGATTTTATATTATTTATTTAATATAATAAGATTATATAAAGGTTCCTATCTTATCGTTTATTTTCCTCTTTTTTTTTCCTTCCTATACTTAGTATTCTTATAGAAATATACTCTTTTATTTAAAGAACTAGTTAGTAATACTCGCTACCTAATCTTAATTTATTATATCTTTAATATTAATAATAGTAAGAGTTATACTTACTACGCTTATTAGTATAAGGTTTATAAATTAAGGTAAACCCCATTAATATAGAAAAATCCCTATTAGTATAGAAGTCTAAACCTATTTAGGATAGTAGTCCTTAGTAGTCTATTTTTAATATAAGTATAATTTTATATAGTATTACTATAGTAAAAGATACTACCCCTTAACTATATTAGCTATATTAACTTACTTATATTAGGATCTATATAATTAATACCTTTATAATTATACTTTAATTTTATACCTCTATTAAAATCATATAACCTATATAGGGCTAATTAGTTAGGGTTAGCTAAGTATCCTATATAGTAAAAACTCTATATACTAATTATCGTTAATTAATTTTAATCTCCTATAGTAAAAACTTTATTTTTATATACTATTCTTATATATAATATACCTTCTACTAAGTATACCCTTACTACCGCTACCGAGTATCTCTATAATACCGCTACTAAGTATCTCTATAATACCGTTACTAAGTATACCCTTACTACTACTACTAAGTATCTCTATAATACCGCTACTAAGTATACCCCTAAGAGCTAGTAAATACTCCTACTACTAATTAATAAGCGCTTATTTATAATAATTAATAAAGCCTTAGATTAGATAGCGGATTAGTTAGCTAAATAGGGATATAGGATTTTAAAGAAGTACTTATATACCTATAATAGTATCGTCCCTAAGGTATAGTTTTACTATTAGCGAAGCTAGCCTTATAAGGACTATAAAAAGCCCCTTACTAAGGGTATTCCTAGTAGGAATACTATTTATCTCTCTACTAGGTACCTATTTACTAGTAAGCTAAGTATTAACTACTACTTAGGGTAGTACTTAATCTCCGTAATTACTAATAGTTAATATAACTAATCTCTATCTCTAAGAATACGGATATTTAGAAACTAACTAGTATCTAATTTACGTAGTTCCTATTCCTTCTTTAGATCTTAGTCTAACTATATAGCTTACTAAGCGTAGTTAGGGTGGTTTATAATAATAATATTATTAACGTAAAAGAAGACGATAATACCTTTTATAATAAATATATAGGTATCTTCTAGTACTAAGGTAAGGCCTAGTTTAATTAGTACCTAGGTTACTTCTTACTACTATAGTTATAGTAATATATATAAGCTATATAGCGCTTTATATAGTAGCTAGTAATACCCCTCCCTTTTAAAGCTAGGTAGGTACTTAGTATATACTTCGTTTTATAGGATAGAATTTAGGAATACTATTACTATATCTTACTATCTTATATTAAGGTCGAAGGTAGCTACTAGTGTAAAAATAGCCCTTACTATTTTTACTATTAGTATAGTAGCTCTCTTCTTTTTAGTAGATAACTATTAAAGGTTACCTCGTACGTAAATTCATACCTTAAACTTCTTAAGTACGTTATTAGCGTCGAATTTATATATAAATACCTATTTTAGGGGTAGTACCTAGGTACCCTTTATATTCGGAGTTAGAACCTTAGAGAATATCTCTTTCTTAGTTAATATCTATATTTCGAAACTAGCTACTACTATAAATTCCTTACTAAACTAATAACGTTTTATTTATACTTAGTTATCTAGTAGTAGTAGTAGGTTATTTTAGTAGAGCTTCTTTATAATATCGAAGCGCTTATTTATACTAGTTATAAAGGTATAAAGTAAGCTTAGTAGTTCTTTTTAGTTATTATCGTTAATTATAAGGTATATAGTAAAATTGGGGTTAGCCCTTAGCTTCCTACTTCTTATATTAGTAATAATATTTAACGTATTAATACTTACTAAGATATCTCTTAGTATACGTTAGGATAGTATCTCTAGTATCGGCGAGTATATTATTTCTTACTAGAGTTATCTTTTAATCTTACCTTCTTTATTATTATCCTTTTCTTTATCTATCTCTACTTCCCTAGTTTCGACCGATAGTATTATAGAGATCGGATCTAGTAACGATAATAGGGTTTCTTAGGGTACTTAGTTTAATAGAAATAATAAAATCAATAGATTTAGAGATAATATTAATAGATTTAGAGATAAAGCTATTCCTAGTAGTATTAATAATAGTGAGGTTAATCCTAGTAAGTTACTAGCTAGTATATTACCGGTTATTTACCCTAGGGTTATTTACCCTAGGTTTATTTACCCCCTTAGTAGTCTAATATAGACTGCGACATCGCCCGTCCATGGGCACTAGAAAGTGTCCACGGCCCGTGGGCCTTTTGAAATTTGACGCCCATCGCCCACCGTTATGCAAAATTAATGCAAAAATTACCCTATTAGGCTATTTTATGTACATAACCAATTCTTGGCAGTATCCACTTTGCCAAGAGTGCCCGCATATGTCTTGGCGACGCTAAAAGTGTCTCCACTTTCGTGGGCGTTGTCGCAGTCTAGTCTAATATTAGACTATAGGGTAGGTAGTAAGCTAGATCTTACTTTTACTTACTCTAGGGTTATCTCTCTTCTAGCTATCTCCTATTAACTACGTAAAGTCGAAACCTATATCTTAAGGTTCGTACTTAAACGTATAAAAAAGCTATTTAATTCCTATCTACCTCCTAGTAAAAGGAAGTATAGTATAAATTCTATATACTTAGGCTTATCTTAGAGTACCTAGGGAATCCCTTATATTTACTAGGTATTTAAAGTATAGTAGAGTAGCTAATAACGTTACTTTAATATTATACTATTAATTAACCTAGATATCTTAAAGCTTTAACACTTTATTTATACCTATACTACTAACCTATTATAACTTACCTAGGCCGACTTCTACCCCTAATAGTAGCTAAGACCTATACTAAATACCTTACTAGCGCCCCTAGATATAGTACATTTAGTATAAAATCCCTATATTATACGGGCGCGAGGTCGGCCTACTAATATCGTTATTATCCTATCTTCTTAGGTATCCTAATAATATATAAAGGGTACTAAGTGCTTAAAATCGGGGTATAAGTATATATAGGATTAAGAAAATACTATTATTAAGGCCTAGGTACTAAGATTATCGGGCTGGGTACGATAAAGGGTAAACTAGTAATATAACGATAAATTTATATTACTTAGCGAGATAATATCGGCTTCGGAGGTTAAGGTAGGCGTAGGCTAAAATTATATGGTAGAGAGCTCTATAGATAAAATTACTATTAGTAAGTCGATAGTATCTCGTTCTTAGGGGGTTCGTTAGGGAGTAAGGCAGTCAAACTAGGCTAGGAATTTGTAAATAGCTTTAAAAATAAGATCTATAAATAGCTTCAAAAATAGCATTGAATTAATTATAGTATAGTGGAATTCTCACTATACAATATTAATTATGAGAATGACTACATGCACACCCCTTAGCGCCATTTTTTACTAACTACACACCTTTAGTCCATTTTAGGTATGGCCTTTCTTGGCATTTTGGTTATGTAAGTAATTACCGTATAGTATGGTAAATAGAATCACGTGACATGAACATATTCTCTAGATTTTAGATATAAACCCTAAGTCAAAGTATCACGTGATATCACAATCACGTGATTTGATATATTATTTAAATCTACTATTATAGCCCCTATGTAAGGTAAAATATATTTTTAAATGGTTTAGGGCTAGCTATTAGACCTAAATATATCTATTTATGTCTTACCTTTCTATAAAACCCATATATAATAGGGTAAATCTTATGAATAATATAAGGTAACAAGTCACGTGACCGATCTATTTTTATTACCTTATAATTATTTCTGAGAGGGGACATATATCACGTGACTTGTATGTAATATTATACTGTAATTAATTACATAACCGAAAGCCAAGGCGCGCTATACCTAAAACGGACTAAAGGTGTGCAGTTAGTAAATTTTGGCGCTAAGGGGTGTGCAAATAGTCAAACTCTTAATTATAGAGTAGGTATATAATCTCGGCTACGCATTTTAGTATAGGGTTATATATAGCTAAAGGTTAGGTAATAGGGGTATCATTTACTATGGGAATACCATATTAAATTACATAAAGGATGACAAATGGTTGGCTAAGAAATACCATACCCAAAAAGGACTAAAGGTATGCAGTTAGTCTTTCTCCAGTAGAAATCCCTAATAGCACAGTAGCTAGCCTAATTTAGCATAGTAGTCCTTAGCAGTCAATTTTCAATACATATACAATTTTATATGGTATCGCCACAGTAAGAAATACTACCCCCTAACTACATTAGCCACATTGATCCCTATAGACCCAGCCCCATATTAATTAATTATTAATGCCTTTATAGTTATACTTTAATTTCTTACCTCTATTAAAGTCACATGATCTATATAGGGCTAATTTACTAGGGCTAGCCGAGTATCCTATATAGTGAAGTCTCTACATACCAATTATTGTCAATTAATTTTAATCTCCTATAGTAAAAGCTTCATTTTTATATACCCTTTTTAGCTTCAAGATACCTACTAACGATACCGCTAACGATACCTCCTACAATACTACCTCCTACGATACCTCCTACGATACTACCTCCCACGATACCTCCTACGATACCGCTAACGATACCGCCGACGATAACGCTAATAATACCGCCTATAATGCCGCCTATAATACCTCCTACGATACCGCTAACGATACTGCCGATACCTAGCCGATACTTCCTCCCCTAAGCGGCGAGCGAGAATTTAATATAATTAACGACGCATAGGACTAGCTATATAACTAGGTAGCTATATAAGGGTATAGGATCTTAAAGAAGTTATCCTATACCCTTCCTAGAGGTATTACCCTTAAGGTTTAGTTTCACTACTAACGAAGCTAACCCTATAGGGACTAGCGAAAACGAGTAATTAATAGTATTAAGCTATAGTAAACTATATACCTTACTACTAAATACTAGTTCGCTAGTATAATTTGCCTTAATACGCGTATAAGCTAATACTCGGTTATAACTACTAAAGGTAGTTATAACTATCTAGGGGCGCCTAAAGAAGCCTAGACTACCTATCGTCGGTAGGAATTAAGAAAGTATCAACTAGAGATTAGTAGCTAGATAAGCTAATACCTTACTAATCGAGTTATTCTTAACTACTACTATATAACTAAGTAGCTCTCTATCTTAGAGAAAGATATTAAGAACTTTAAACATTAATACTAGTAAGAGAAGCTTACTAGTAAGACCCCCCTATAGGTATTTCTTAACTAGCTTCTGTAGGATAGTGATTAGATTATACACTATAGTATAAAACCTAGCTTAGATACCCTTATATTACTATTTCTAATATGTAAAAGTAGCCTAGCTTTATTATATATATATCTATATATTCTATAGATAGACTATATATATAAGACTAACTACTTCTATATACTAGTTCGAGATATTATTAGGGTATCTATAACGAAGAAATCATTTAATACTAGGTTTTACTTTATATATAAAGAGACTACTAAGGCGTATATTAGTACGCTTTAGTTCCTATAGGGTATCTACTAGTTATTCCTAGATAGGCCTAGTCCCCTTACTATCCTTACGGATAAAGAGAAAGCACTTATAGCGGCGATTAAATAGGTACTAATCCCTATACCCCTCCCTAATAGAGTTCTACTTACTAATTTTAAAAGGTATTCCTAAATACTAAGAACATACTTTATCTATAGTATATTACTAATAATATAGAGAAGTATATAAAGCCCGTAATCTATACCTTCGTTAACCGTACTAAGATCCGTAAAGGCTACCGTAGATATTAAGAGGAAGTTAATAAAATTTAGGATATAATAAAGGATAATTAGTATACGTTAGTTTATTTATACTCTAATAATACTAAGACACTATAGGGTAAATTTAAAGCCCTATATCCTAAGCCCGATTTCTAGGTATTCCTATAGTACGTCGAAAGAGAGTAGCTATCTAAGAGTATAGGTTACGCTAAGTATTTCTTACACTAGTATACTAAATACTACTTTTACCTTAATAAGACTATAACTTTATATATTAAAGGTACCTATAACAGCCTTAAGATCAACCTATATATACTAAAAAATGACCTTTTTACTATAACCTAAATCCTTAGTATAGCTATTAAACGATAAAATACTAATATAACCTAGAATATTAAGCGGTAAAAGATATAGTATAGATCTACCCTAATATCCATTTTTAAAGGTATTAAACGGGTAATTTTATAGTAAGTAATTAATAAGGTAGTAGCTATATATAAAGGGTTTATCCCTTTAGAACTAGCTACCTAACTAACTAATTTAACCTTACTTCTAGACTGCGACAACGCCCACGAAAGTGGAGACACTTTTAGCGTCGCCAAGACATATGCGGGCACTCTTGGCAAAGTGGATACTGCCAAGAATTGGTTATGTACATAAAATAGCCTAATAGGGTAATTTTTGCATTAATTTTGCATAACGGTGGGCGATGGGCGTCAAATTTCAAAAGGCCCACGGGCCGTGGACACTTTCTACTGCCCATGGACGGGCGATGTTGCAGTCTACTTACTTCCTCTATATATAGGCCTCTCTCTATTAGGGAGAGGTCTACTATATAGGTATATAATATAATAAGCTTAGGAGAGGGGATAGAGCCTCTCCTAAACTAACTTCTATCCCTATTAGTATCTCCAGGTACTAGGTATTTACTAACTAATACCCTTCTACCTAAGGATCTAAGACCTAGTAGTTATATAGGCTCGCGGCCGCCTAACTATATCTTAAAATTCTACCTAGCGAGATCTTATCTTAGTTAAAGAATACTAACAATTAGAGGTAGTATCGGCTTAGCGATCGTAGTAGGTAAGGTAGGCTAGGCGGCTTTATAATAATAAAATAATATAGGGAGATACTACCGACGATAAACTTAGTTAGTAAGTACTAAGAAGGGTAGTCCCCTACTATATATAATAGGGTAGGGGACAGAGGAGGGGAAAGGGGTATTAAAATCTCTATTTTCTCTAGTTTATATAGTAAAATAGTTTATTAAATTTAACATTTTTATTAAATTAGAATAGTATAAAATTACATACTAGGGATCTTAGGCGCCTAAGGCCTCTAAATAGTCATATGGAGCGAAACGATTGAGTCCTGAATTTTTAGGCTAGTAAGACTAAATAAACAAAGAAAGAATTTTTATCCTATACTAAGTATATTAATTATATTCTTCGTATCTTCTCCCTCTATACTACTTTAACCACATTATATACCCGCTTTTATGCTAGTAATCTCGATAGCCTTAGGCCTCCCGATAATTATTACGGGGCGAAGCGACTGATTCTACCTTCTTAGGGTTTATAGTGATAGTAAGGGATCTCCTAGTATCTAAGTATCTCCTATATATATTATCTTTTCTTCTCTACTATACCTATTTTATAGTCTTCCCTCCTACCACTGCCGGAGTATCTAGTTTGGTATGTAGTTTAGTATCTTATTTAGTATCTTATATAGCATCTTATTTAGCACCTAGTTTAGTACCTATTTTAGTACGTATTTTAGTACGTATTTTAGTACGTATTTTAGTACCTATTTTAGTACCTATTTTAGTACCTATTTTAGTACCTATTTTAGTACCTAGTTTAGCACCTAGTTTAGTATCTAGTTTAGCATCTAGTTTAGCATCTACTTTAGCACCTAGTTTAGCATCTACTTTAGCACCTAGTTTAGCATCTTATTTAGCACCTAGTTTAGCATCTACTTTAGCACCTAGTTTAGCATCTACTTTAGCACCTAGTTTAGCATCTACTTTAGCACCTAGTTTAGTATCTAGTTTAGCATCTAGTTTAGCATCTACTTTAGTATCCAGTTTAGCATCTAGTTTAGCACCTAGTTTAGCATCTAGTTTAGCATCTAGTTTAGCATCTAGTTTAGCATCTAGTTTAGCACCTAGCATAGCACCTAGCACAGCACCTAGTTTAGTACCTAGCTAATAGGATACCTAAGGCCACTAATAGTCTAGTAATGCCGTGATTCGCCGCCTAATTAGGAGTGGATCGGTATATATCACGTAATCTAGATATTGGATGCCTAAGGCACCGATAATTTCAAAACCTGATTACGTAACTCAATCATTAGAAATAAAGGTAATTAGTTAAATTATATGATTACGTAACTTTTTTTCTGCCACTAGATCTATTCTGCCACTTCTCAGCGATGACTTTTTCACCGCATGGAAACGTTATTTTTTTTAGACCAGGCCAGAGATAAATTTAGGTCACGTGATCTCGAGGCGTTCCCTCCAGGTATGACGATCTGGTCTAGACTAGATATGTTTATCTAGTAATTCTACCAGGTATTTCCGCCTAGTAGGATTTTGCATTATTTATTCGATATAATAGGACTATATAAAGGTTCCTATCTCATCATTTACTTTCCTCTTTTCTTTTCTTTCTCTATACTTAGTATTCTCGTTAAAATACACTCTTTTATTTAAAGAACTAACTAGTAATATAATATTAAGTACTACTTTTTTTTATTTCTAATAAAGTAGTATAAACTATATAGATTATTATTATAATTAATCTCGGTCTAGCTTTACCCTACTTTCCGTTCCTTAGTACCGGATAAGCTAAGATTTAAACCCAAACTCGATATCTAACTAATTAAAATAGTCGGACCGAAATAAAACCTACCTACTAATCGTAGAAGATAGCCCGTTACTATATATAATAAAGAAGATAATAATAAGTAAGAAATAGTTACTTATAACCTAAATACCCTAATCCCTAAACTATAGAGATTAGTTAGTACTAATAAATATAATAAAGATAATAAGAATAGAGAAAGCTCCTCTATTTATAAATAACTATAGAAGACTCTAATTTATAAATAGTTTTATAAGTTTATAGGAGAATATTAGAACCTAAAGAGGAGAGTATAAGAACTTAAAGATAAAATAATAGTTTTATACTCTAATAAGATTAAGACTAAAATTATTATTAAGTTACTTATACTTAAGTAAGATAAGGTAATTACTTATTAAGACCTAATAGTTTATAAAAGAGGTAACCTTATATTTTACCTTATAAATTTATAAAATTAAACTAATATACCGATTATAAAGACTAGTTTATACTAAAAGACTATAAAGATATCTAATACTCTAATACTTAGCGATAGAAAAGAAGTCTAATTTAAAACCTAAGAAACTATAATCCGATAAAAACTTAAAATAAACGCTAATTATTATCTATTATTAATATATTATAAGCTTTATATATAGAGCTATTATAAAGGAAAGGCTTAGCTATATATTATACCTTAAATAAGTTCTGATTTTAATAACCTATACTTAGATACTAAGGATATAATTATCTATCTAAAAACTATATTTACGAACTTAAATTAATATACTAAAGCTTATATTATATACTATAGGCTAATAATAGAGCTAAAGGATAGTTTTACCGATTTCTTAGCTAAGTTTATATAGCTTATTAAAAAGGCTACTATAATTAAAGAAAACTATAAGTATAATTTATATTTAAAGCTACTATACTTACTATAGAGCTAGATAATATAGATAGTTAACTAAGAAATTATAATATTTAAATCTTTCTCTAAGACTTATTAGAATATATCTTATAAGATTAACCTTTAGTAGGAAGTAAAGGCTACTTCCTATCTATAATCTATTATTACTACTAATAGAAATATAGGAATAGGAATAATAAAGTAAAGTTATATTCCCTATATAAAACGTAAAGAAAACCTTAGCTCTAAAAGACTCTTAAATTCTAAGTAAGATACCTTAATAAAAGAAGGTTAATACTTTAACTATAAAGAGTAAGGATATATAACTTATAATTACTAAAAAAAGAAACCTATTAGTACTATTATAATAACCTACTCTTCTTCTTATATTATTAAACTTAATAGAGAAGATATTAATTAAAGAAAAGTTAATACCTAGGTTAAGTCTCCTACCTAGGTAGATAGAAAGTATTACTATACCTACTAGATTTATAAAAGTTAATTAAAGGTCTTAAAGATAGTTTAGTTTTTAATATTAAGCTAATATATAATAGATACTCTTTTTCTATTTTAGCGTTTAATAATACTAAAATAGATAGATATATATTCTTAAATTAAGGATTAAGTATTCTCCTTAGTAAATAATTTAGTTTAAAAATAAAGAGTATTAGATAAAAGTATCTTATTTAAGGGTTTAATAGAAAACTTAGTAAGCTAATAACCTATATTACTTTTCTTATATTATATATAGATAGGAGAATATAATAATAAGTCTTAATATTAATCGCTAATCTTAAGAAATATAATATAATTCTTAGAAGGAAATAGTTTATAGATAATAATATCTTATTAGACTATTATTAATATTAGATAATTTAGTTAGGTAAAAAGATACTTCTTAATAATATATTAAATAAAATAGTAGTACTAATACTAATTATTATTCTTTAGAGACTTAAACTAAACTTAGGTTATTAAGCTAATATCGATTAAAAAGACTACCTTTTTACCTAAAAGGAATTAAAAATAAAGGATAAATATAGATATATAAGAGAACGATAATATAGATACTAATAGACTAAGGAATACTAAAAGATAAATCGTAATCTAAATAATAAAAGTAAGATAGTAATCCTAAAGATTTAGTAATAAGATATATCCTTATTAATCGATATTAGTATTATTAGAGGTATTAGTTTTAATAGACTCTATAAGAAAGGAAAGACTAATAAGGAAGTTAAAACCTTTATAACTCTACTCTATAAGATTGATTATATTATTAATATAAAGAGTATATAGATTTAGTATCCTAAAACTAATAAGATCTTAAAAACTCTTCTAAAGGAATATTATAATCTAGTAGAAGTCTTTTTAAAGAAGAAATCTAATAAGTTACTACCTTATTAATTAAATATAGATTATAATATTATTCTTAAAGTAGAAGTATAACCTAGATATTATCCTCTCTATAAGTTATTACTTAAAGAACTAAAGGTAGTAAAGAAATATATTTTAGAAAATCTTAAAAAAGGATTTATTATCCTAAGCTTAGCTCTATATATATCCTTAATCCTAATAGTAAGAAAGCCTAATAAAGGACTTTAATTCTATATTAATTTCTAAAGATTAAATATAATTACTAAGAAAGATTATTACCTTTTACTACTAATTAATAAAATATTATAATAGATAAGTAAGGTAAGGATCTATATAAAGCTTAATATTTAGTAAGGATTCTATTATATTTATTTAATATTAGGAGTAAAGGATCTTACTATATTCTATATAAGATATAGTTCTTTTAAGTATAAAGTAATACTATTTAGATTAATAAATAGACTAATAACTTT
>KZ108162.1:139637-174417 GCA_002116305.1 Penicillium italicum | reverse complement strand
GAGGGAGGATGGGGGAGGGCCCGGGTGGGCGTGGGTGGGCTGGGGGAGGAGAGCACGGTGGTGGGCGCCGGGGTCGGTTCGCATCATTGGGAGGTGTTGGGGCAGGGGCTCGGTCAGGGCTGCATCTGCCAGAATGGAAAGTGCCCGTGGGTGCACGGGGAAATCGGCGGTGCCATCGTAGCCGACGACCTTGCCGCTCGCCTCTTGCTCCTGGATGTAGGTGGCTGCATGAAGCATGCTGCCGAAGGCATCCTTGGCACACATTCGCAGAGCGTCTTCGTCGGTGATTTCCGTTGGTGCGATCTCCTCATTCAACCGGCCCATCCGTACTCTCTGGACGAATTCCTCCCATCCCTCCTCCGCTGCCACAAAGTCAACTGCCCCCTCCGGGTCTCGAACTGCTTCGGCTGCAAATCCACGCTCTACCTGTCTGACCGCCGTCTCGCCGTCTCGGAAAAGGAATTGCTTCACGGATTCTTCTGAATCCGATGTGTCGTACTAGAGACGGATTAGCATATTCGTTTTAGGACGACTTCAGAGTACTTACCTCGGTGTGTTCATCATCCTCGGCCACCCTGCGGCCCTGGATCAGGGCCATCATCTTGCCCATGAGCATCGTAAGCATCTCTTCTTGGACTTGCTCGATAAGAAGCTGTTTCCAGAAGTTAAAATCCTTCAATGATGAGACAACTTAGATCCAAACTTACCCTTGAGGTGTCTTTGATAGTGTGAACATTGCCCTCATACTTCCGAGTCTCCAACTCGTTGTTCACCTTGTATTCGTTGTTCACTCTCTCGATTGCCTTGCGTTCGTACTCATCCAGATCCCGCTGGACTTGTTCGAATTCAGGACAGTCTTTGTGCCCGTTTTTCTCGCGGGCAAGCTTGTGCATAGTCTGATCGGCCATGAAACTCAGCGCAATATGTTGCGCCTGGCCAACCTTTTTGAAGAGCACAGACATTTCCTCCTGGCGAGTTTTTGTTGGCATTGATTCTGGAGTAGGCGATGGGGTGGGGCCTCGCCAATTTTCGGTGACGTCCCAGATCTCGTCTTCGATTTTCTTGCCGCGTTTGATAATGGTGGCCTTGGCACGGCCACGTCCTCGACCGCCTCGAGGCTTGGTAACTGCTGTAGGTCGAATTGGGCCGACGAATCCACCACGGCTTCCGCGACCACGACCCCGGCCACGTCCTCTCCCCCGGCCTCCACGGGCTCCGCGGCCTCCACGACCTCCTCGAACAGTAGGGTTGTAAGCAGGAGGGTCGAATTCTTCCGATGGAATAGGGATGTCTTCAGGAGAAGTTTCGTTTTGAGTATCAAGCTCTGTGCCATTTTGGAAGTGGCTCTCTGGGGTCTCTTCAAGTTCAGTCTCGTCAATTCGCATCTTTTTGTTCCTAACATCCTCGGAAGCAACATCCGGGTTTTCACTTTGCAGTTCAAGTGACCTCCGCTTTCGCGCAAGTCGGGGTGAAGACACCGCACTGAATGGCACTTCTTCAATCTGGGAAATCTTGGGACTTTGACTGATGGGGGTGTCCTCGGCCTTTGCTTTGGCTGGTTCTGAGATATCTTTCATGTTATTGTTCACATCATCGACCATGGCATCAGCAGGGTCGATTTGAGTAGCTCCAGGCGACACGGGGGCTGAAGCAACCATGCGAGGTTCAGGAGACTGAGAATTTTTTTGAAATGGAGGTTCGGACTTGAATTCCTCATCATAGTCCATGTCATCATCTGGCTCGGTGATTTGATTCTCAACGACTTTGGTTGGCGAGGCATCTTCTTCGAAGACACCGTCTCCATCCGGCTTTAGTCTTGCTGACTGTCGGGTGGTCCGCGAAGACTCAGGAACAGTCCGAGGATGCCGAGGACGCCGAGTGCGAGGGGTCTCTGGGTTTTGTGAGACAGCACTTGCGTTTTCGGTTTCCCCATAGGCATCGGCATCAAAATCAGCATCGGCGTCAGCATGTTGCATTAGTTTGAGAGAGGAAATTTTTAATTTGATGATGTGCGAGCGGACTTCTGGTCTGCTCGATGATTCATTGGAAGGAAGATGACCAGGAAGACTGAGGCGGCCACGGCCGCGACCACGTCCTCGGCCTCGACCTCTTCCACGAGTAGTAGTGGGAGTTGGAATAGTGTCTATACATGAGGTCAGAGATTGGACCGATGGCGCAAAGCTGTATGAATTTACCTTGTGCGGTACGCCCTGAGCGCGTAGAAATACTAGGAGTCCTGGCAGCAGGCTGCGCAGCCGCGCGATTTTTCTTTCTTCCCACCATCGCTGTTGGTCTGAAGAAAATCAGTTTTGAACGGGGAAAATTGATCCAGTAGCAGCAAGGGGGGGTGAAGCGGGAAATCAGGGAGAGAGGAAATTGAACAGTAAATCCAGTGTAGGGTACATCAGTGGAATCGACTCGAAGTTAAGAATAGTACAGTGGCTTCAAAGGGGGAAAATGGTAGTAGAAAAAGGAAAAAAAAGTACAAGTCGCGTTGCCAAATGCAGAATGCAGAAAGGAAACGTCACTGTTGATAGTGGAAAAAAAGGCTTGGCAGGAAAAGCGCGAAGTAGAGACGACACACGCGGTCAAAGATCCAAAGATCCGAAGATCCAAAGATCCTAAGGTCCTAAGGTCCTAAAGCTCCAAAGGAACCTCAAGGCCAAGATCAAGGGGACAGGGTTTTTGCGTCACAACGAGATAGGGAAAACAGAGTGGGAAATTGGAGTAGGGGAGAGAAGGAAAACCAGTTAGGATTCATAAAATGACTTACCAAAGCGATCTGGGAAAAAGATGCGAAGTAAAAAGAGAAAAAGCAGAGATCTACTGCAGGATTTGACCGGGTGGATGGGGAAAACGGGGCCAAGTAAAAAAAAACGGGGGGGGGAAGAGAGAGAACAGATTAAGGTCGAAGCAAAACAGACGGAGTAGAAGTTCCAAGAACACGAGAATCTGGAAATGAGTATGAAAATCAAATCAAAAGTAGAAAAAGCGAAAAGTAAGAGAGATGAGAAGAGGGAAAAAGAGGTTGAGAAAGAAGAAAGGGAAAAGGTCAAAACAAGTCGATTATGGAACAGCTGAACCTTGGATTCTCCTACATTGAACATCTATAGAATACTTTATTCTTCAATTCAAATCTATTACATTCATATTCCCACTTGTCTAGTCTATTGGTCTATTGGTCAATGGTCTATGGTCAATGGTCTATGACTATGACTATGACTATGTCCATGTCTATTGAGATCGGTGACTTTTCCGTGACTCGGCTGAGGCTCGGGAATAGAGCCATAGCATACTACACCTTCAATACATCAACCCTGAATAGACTATACCTTTCATTCATTTGAGAACTTCTGCCTGGGAACAATAGAGTGTATAAAAACATGTGCGTGTATCTCCGATCCCCAGCCACATCCGGCACATGAGTATTTGGTCCACCCTGTGAACCTGAGCAGTTTACGTGTTTAGTAGTATGCTAATATGCTAATAGTGTCCATCTCTTCGATTGACTATCTTCATGAATACACATATTCATATTCTTACATAACATTCTACCTTCTACCTTCTATATCCCTTTCCCCTACTCCGTATTCCCTACAGAAAAAAATATACGGACCCACTTAGCCTGAGAGTCGGTGACAGCAACGCATGCGGATGATTTGCAATAGACTCTACGCAGAGTATTCCGTACTCTCAATGCTATTGGGTCTAATGGGTGTTGTAAACATTTCAATTATGAATACACTACGGCGTGTTTTCAATAGGGAATATGTCTCTTTCCCCAAGGTGTTCTAGTCCACGTCATCCCTAGCCACGTACTAAGATTGCTTTTTTTTGCCACAAAGGGCAGCCTACCACGTAGTCCATACTTACTTATACATAGAAAGGTCGTCTTCGCAATGTGAGCCTTTGTCAATCTATATTCCAGATAAAACACCAATAAGGCGAAAAGATCTATCAAAAAAAGGCATTTTAAAGAACATCTGAGAAGACCACCAAAAAAAGATGGCAGGCCGCATAAGCCGGCGACGATTCTTGTACGATTAACTTGGAAAGTCAATTCAGGAGTAAAAAAGAGTCTTCCTGGTATCTTCCAGTGCAAAGGTGTAATTAAAAATTCAAACTGCAATCCAAGTCACATTCCAAGGTTGCTAAACTCAAATATATACTTTCACCAGTTCAAGTATATGTAATACAATTCATCAAGATATCCAATTGTACCACCCACTTATTTCCTGCGTGCACAGATATATCAAAAAATCCATGCATCATTAACAAGAAATAACCATAAGAGCCAAAGAACTGAAAAAAAAACATTGCAAGTCATACAGATCACGATGTACCCGAGGTAGATCAATCACTTTTCATAAGGGGATTCGTTCAAGTCATATCTCTTCTCAGTAAAGCCACCGCGAGTCGGATTAGGCCTCGTGCGGAGGGTTTCATCCGACTCCGACCCAGGCAATGGGGAGGGGGTCCGCATGGCCTGGTCGTGAAGGGAGCGGGCAGATCTCATGCGCGTGATCGTGCCCGCCGAGATGATCTGTCCCGCACTCGGCGAGGCTTTGACCATTGTGCCCGGTGCAAATGGTGGGGATGGACAGGGGCTTGTTGATCGGAAGAGAGGGTGGATGTTGTCCTCGCCGAACGGGTTGTATTCCCACGTTGAGCTGTTGGAGGTGGACCGTGTTGGGGAGTCGATGCAGATTGTTGACGCTGTTGGCGACGGCATTGGTGGGTGGACTAGACTGTCCAAGGAGAGTGCGGTTGGTGGACTGCAGCGTAGGCTGTGGGTGCCTCGGAGTAGGGAGCGGGTGTCCCGGTATGGGAGAGTGTCTGGTCTTCTATCCCGTGTTGGGGATGGGCTTGGTGAGGAGTGGGTTGAGGAGCTTGTGTCGACGGAGGTGTGCTTTTCTTCTTTTGTGCTTGAAGGACAGAGTGTTGCGTCTGAGTAGCGGCTGGACCGCCGAGGGAATTTGCGGAGTGAGGATCTTTTGGGCTCGAATAGCTCGGACAAGTCGCATACTCGAGGGGGTGATGGGAGATAATTAGGGCTTTGTGGAATATCCTTGAGCTCCTGCGAATGGACCTCTGGGGAGTAGGGACGCGGCCATTCGGGATTGGATTTATCCTGGGCTAATGTCATCGCGAGGAATCCGCAGTACAAGCCTTGGGCAAAGACCGATAATGCCCAGAACACAGAGCGAACCACAAAGACCGAGGTTTGAGGACTCGTTGCCATAGCTCCGGCAGATGCGCCGGCGACAATGAGTAGATATCCGCCGGTAAAACAGATCCATTGTCGGCGGCCGGTTTGGATGTTTCGGTGGTGTAGCAGACCGAGGGCAACCAACGCCACGCAGCTCACTGCACTTAGGATAGTCGAGGCCACATCGGGCGAGGTTTTCGAGGTTGCATAGCAGATGCCATTGAGAATGGTGACAATTAATGTTACGAGCAAGGACGCCGCCGCCAGTGAGTAAGATAGGTAAGACATGATAATGGAAAAGAGAGAAAGACTTGGGAATGTATATAAAAAGAGCGTAAGAGAGGATGGATATGTCAAATGTTGGCAGACTGCCAATCCAAGACGTCTACCAATGCACGCAATGAGTGTAAATCTGCAGACTCCATGAGAGGGAAGATATCCATATTTATGAGTTGGGCATGTGTGGACGCAGACGAGAGTTCGCAACATGGGACCGGGCGATGCGGATCCCAGCGTGGCTCAAAGTATATCGGGGAAGTAGTCTCAACCTGTCAATTTCCTTTTTCCAAAAGAGGTCTGATCCATCATTCCAGCATGATGGTTAAACTTTGTAGATAAGAATCGGCTCGACCAGGATTACATCGATTGGCTTAGGGAGAGAAATTCCACTGAAGAGTATGTGGATATTGGCAATTGTCGTATTTAAGCCATTGAGGCGAAGCCATAGCGCCTAATTCTGGGGTAGGGCCCTGCCATCCCAGACCCGCCCTGCAGAGTAGAAATCCGATAGTTTGGTTAATTTCACTAACAATGAAACTATTCAATCTGATCCATCAGTCTTGTGGATAACACCGCCCGGTCGAGGTGGCGGATCCTCTCTCGATCTTAATAGCGCGGACCGGATGTGATGTATCTCTCTCCCCCTGGATCTAGCTAAGTATAGTGTGAGTTTAGCCAAATTCAAAATTGTACTTTTTAGATTTTATACAACATAGATCCATATTTCATAGTCAAACAGACGGGGATATCATGACCTGTCCTGCAGGAACGAAGTACACAGGTTGGATTGTCTACCTGTGATTCGGTCGTCTTTCCGGAAGAAGTTTGCTGCATGCAATTGATTGTAATTGTCAAATTTAATTAACAAGTATATTCGGCCGCGCTTGTGGCCCTGGGTTATTCTTTTTGGTGATCTTTTTGGTGATCTTTTTGGTGATCTTTTTGGTGATCTTTTTGGTGATCTTTTTGGTGATCTTTTTAGTGGTAATTTTTGAGGGTCCTCTTTAGTGGTCCTCTTGGTAGACTTGTTTGGATACTTTCTCATTATTGTTGTCGCTAGAGTATAGGCGGCAAAAATGGCGTTCAAAGGACTCTTCTTTTTATCACCTTCGATAGATTTTGCGTGTTTTGAGGATTTTTCATATGCATCTTTTTCGGTGTGGGTACAATATGTGCCATGTACAACGTCCGTGCTGCTTCCTTGAGAGGCAATAGTGGCGCCTTGATACTGTGTTATCTATTAGTTCAAAGTGCCGAGTATTTGTTCTAGCAAATTCTTCAATGTTATTGGGACAAGTTGGGACGCAGATCTGCATCCCCAACCTATGGACTCCCAATGTCTGGGATGTTGTCATCGAGGCATCAGGCAACCAGCTTGGAATCAAATGAGGTTGGTAGGCTTGAGTTATTATATATGCGTATGTGCACCACATGAAGAGAGAACCGTGCACACGAATAATAATAAAATCCTAAGATCAAGAGATCCTTTGCAAACGTTAAGGAGGTTGTCATGATCCAGGTACTTGAGTAGTGGAAGTAAATCCGAAGGCGGTCACCGCACTCGTTTGCTATCGATCATCGTCACTCTGAATGCTCCCCTCCTACTTGCTTTTCCTTCTCCTCGACTTTTCTTCGACTTTTCTTCGACTACATCGCTGAGAGGATCCTTTGCATCATCTACTCTCCCTTTCTCCTATCTCAATTCGGCATCTTTTCTCCCTCCCCTTTTTCTCCCTGGATCTACCCAAAAAGCGGCAAAATGAAGCTCACTTTCAAGGTACGTTTTGAAAACTTGCTCTTGGGGTCCTCACAACCACAGACTGCTCACAATCATCAACCCACAGGACCTGAAGCAGGAGAAGTTCATCATTGATGTCGAACCTTCTGAGACTGTACGTTTGTTCCCTCCCCTACAACCAGCCAGCGTCATCGAGTGCGGGGCTCATCTGTTTAGGTTCGCGAGGTCAAGGTCAAAATCGCCCAAGAGAAAGGCGAATATGATGCAGAGCGCATGAAGGTCATCTACTCTGGTTCGTATCTCGCCCTTGATAAACGGATTCCCCATCTGCAGTGCTATGGCTAACCCTCGCTTTTTCTCTTTGTAGGAAAGATCCTTCAGGATGATAAGACAGTCGAATCTTACAACATCCAAGAGAAGGATTTCCTAGTGTGCTTGCCTTCAAAGGTATTGAATAAACCCCGTCTATGATTCCCGTGATCACCGAGCCAAAACTGACGGATTGATACTCAGCAACCCAAGGCCGCCGCCTCATCTACCGCCTCCCAAGTTCCCTCCACCCCGGCTGCCCGAGCTCCTGTGTCAACACCCGCTCCTCCCCCAGCCCCTCATGCCGCTGCTGCTCCTCCCCCTTCTGCCGCCCCAGCGACCCCCTCCCCGGCCGGTGCGGCTCCGGCTCCATCGAGCGGCCCCGCCTTCGGAGATCCTTCCGCTCTCACAATGGGCTCCGCCGCCGAGGGAGCAGTTGTCCAGATGGAGGCAATGGGATTCGCCCGCACCGATATCGACCGTGCCATGCGCGCCGCATTCTACAACCCTGACCGCGCCATCGAATACCTTCTGACCGTAAGCTTTTGTTGGAAGTTGTGCTTGAATATTTGCTAATCGTCACGCCAGGGTATTCCCGAAAACATCCAGGAACAGCAACAACAACAGCGACAAGCCTCAGAGCCAGCCCCTACCAGCCCTGCTCCAGCTGCTCCAGCTGCTCCTTCCGGTGGCGATGAGTCGCACTTCAACCTCTTCGAAGCTGCCGCTCAGGCCGGTGGTGAAGGTGGTGGCCGATCTCGCGGTGCTGCCGGTGCCGGTGCCGCTGGTGGTGAAGCTCTCGGCAGCCTGGAGTTCCTGCGCAGCAACCCCCATTTCCAACAGCTTCGTCAGCTTGTTCAACAGCAGCCTCACATGCTCGAGCCCATCCTGCAACAGGTCGCCGCTGGGAATCCTCAGATTGCGTCAATCATCGGACAGAACTCCGATCAATTCCTGCAGCTCCTGGGCGAGGAACTCGAGGACGAGGAGGGTGCTCTGCCACCCGGCGCGCAGGCCATTTCGGTTACGGAAGAAGAGCGCGATGCCATTGAGCGTGTATGTTGAGAAACCTCCCCCCTCTCTCATAGGTTTTTATAACTAACCCCTAAAATCAGCTGTGCCGTCTCGGATTCCCCCGCGACTCTGTCATCCAGGCTTACTTCGCCTGTGACAAGAACGAGGAGCTCGCTGCCAACTTCCTCTTCGACCAGCCGGACGAGGATGAGCAGTAAAGAATTAAATGTTTTCTCTCGGCTTATTTTCTTCCTCCCTTACTTTTCCCCCTCTAACGTTATGTTCTATGATGAATACCAAGCATGCTGCTGTTTGAATTGATTCCCATCTCTCCTCCCCCGGACCCTTTTCCATGAATACGACTCAGTGCTCAGCTTGGCGTCCCTGAGTTTTCTACTTGCTGAGTGTGAACTTGGCTTCTTCGCATCCCGCTGTTCCCTCTCCCCAATATGCCTGTTATGTATTTACCTTAATGGGCAAAATGGGACCTGTTCGCTGCACAAGGAGTATGTGAGTAGTTGTATAATACTGTAGGATAAGTGGCGATCTTCGATCTGGTCATCTGCTATGGAGTGATTTTCATTGGTGGTCACGCGGATTTCACATGCAGGAAGACAGATGTGCGGATGACCTGCGAATGGTTGGAATGTATATATTTATCTGCATGATTGGAGAAGTCTGTATCCTCCACTTGGTCATTGGAACCTCGAGGGCCGCCCAAATTCTCGGAATAATACATCCTAATACAGCTCTTGCACAAAATATATCTTACCCCGGTTGATATATATAAAGACCTTATCGCCTCTTATAGGATAGCCTTTTTCAACGTTGTCTCTTTGGTTGTCTTTTTAGGTTGGTTTGTTTATGTCTTTTTTTGCCTACGTATTCATGCATCTTAGATATTCGAAGTGAGTGTGGCGTCCCCAGACCATAACCCAGCTGATCAGCCTAGTCAGGAATGAAAAAAGGCAAGGAATAGATTGAACTATTTAACTAGTTAGTACTACTTACATGTACGTAGAGGTAAGTGCAAGACTAGAACCCAAAGATATCAACTCAATTCACGCCCATTTCCAATGCAAAAGGTATGTGGACCCAGCAACCCTAACATGCACCGAAAATATCCAGAGAAGAAGAAGAAGAGAATCTTGGAGCCCAATGAGAATGCACTTCCCAAATACAGAAGATGAACAAAATACAACGCCCCATCCATGAATATACTACAATCCATGAACAAGAAGCAAAGGTCAGACTTATTTGCAAGATCTCTGCACAGACCAAACACCCAGCCCACGGCGCCCAACGACCCGTTTCAGAGTCGGCAGGATCCCGTCATCGCCAAAGTCCATATCATCGAGGTTAAGATGTTTGCGATATGACCAAAGTGGATGAAGTTGCAGGTCCTCCTCTCGGCTCTGATGCGCAGACACGGCGTATTGATCGAGGAAAGCAGCGGACGTAGGCGCGACTAGGAATACAGACGACGGAGTAGAGCAGCCAGGTACAGTCTGCTCCAGCTGCAGCATCATCTCCACACCGGACATCCCCATGAGATCCAGCGTCTGGATCTCTGTGGTCTGGTTGTCACCACCGAGAAGCCACAGAGGCGGCGAATATGTCTTCCACCAGAAGACCGTCGCGGACGGTGTGTGGTGTGTCGTGCTGGATGAGACGATGTCGCGCATTGCTAGCTGGGTTGGGACAACACCGCCTTGGTGGTACACGCCCATCAGGAAGCCCATGGCTGCGTTGAAGATGACCCACACGGCGAGGAGGAGGCGGGAGCGGTGCATGGGGACACAGCTGAGGAGGAGGGGTACGGCTGGGAGGAGGAAGCGTGGTTCTTGGTGTGGGAAGAGAGAGAGGAGCATCGTTGCCGAGAGTGCAGAGAGGGCGCGGGCATTGCGCATCCAGTATGGCACCAGTGGCCTGCTGAAGAGGGAGACTAGCATGGCTATGTAGGCTGGGCCGAGGAGTTGGAGGAGATTTGCGGTGAAGTGTTGGTGGTGGGGGTGGAGGCCGTGCTGGGCTAGGTTGGAGGTGTCGGTGTTGTAGAGGAGGTTGTTGAGGGGGGTGATTATAGGGCTGCGGAGGGTGCTGATGAGGGAGGCTGTCGGCCGGTAGAAGGTCGTGTCTGCGTAGATTGCGATGAAGGAAAAGAGGAGGCCGAAAAGGAGGAATGCTGCGAGCGAGAGTGGTCTGGTGCGAATGCGGGGTTAGCATGTGTATATTGGTCGACGAGGTGGAAGTGAAGGGCATATAGATCGACGCACTTGCGCTGGAACTGAGGCAGCAATTGTAGGCCCGGGAATAGAAGGAAAGCTGGGAAAGTGATGCGGTTGAAGACGCCCACGACGGCGATGAAGGCGAGCACAGCATGGGAGAAAAAGGACGAGTGTCGCTAGGCATGAAGTTAGTGAGAATTGTGTGTTTTGAAGCTTTGTTTGTCACACCTTATTCTCGACAATGCGCCGAATCAGAACCAGTCCCCAGGCAACCAACAGGGCCTCGAGGCTGTTGGAGAATGTGTGCGTCTGATATGTCCAGGTGACATACGACGAGGCCACCAGCACCACTGTTGCGCGCCGATAACGCGGGGAAGGCACTAGTTCATAGATCGCCCAGTCCTCCAGAACAAAACTTAATAGGAACATTCCACCGCGCAGCGCATAGTAAACCAAGTGGGGTGGGGGGCTGCCGGACCCGATCTCAGTATAGAACCATTTCAAGAGGCTCATTGGAAGCTCGTAAGTCGCCCATAGTGGGAATATGCTGCGGATCGGGTGTTCAACAGTGAACTCCCATGGTAGCTTTGAAGGAAATGAGAATATGCGACCTGTATGTAGGCGATCTGGTCAATACTTTTGTTTCCCCTTCACATAGGGGAGTCGCGGGACTGCCGGATCGCGCTTTTTCTTTGCTTTGGGAAAAATCGCAACAAAGATTTCCACGCGTTTATACAGTCGCAGTATGACTGCGATTTGTCAGGCGATCATTGGACAGTTGAACACACCTGCAAAAAGCTCTGGGCCTTGGAAATTCTCATCGGGATGTAGATAACTTGGTGATAGCGCAAAGTACACGCGAATCACCAATAACAGTAAATATGTTCGACGCCACATGGTTAGAGAAACTCGGGAACATTATTAGAAGGAATTAAAGAATGAAAATGGTTAGGAATGAAGAAAGGAGTGGAAGGGGATGGGCTAGAAGGAAAGTAAACGCGTATTGGACGATGATATCACGGTCTTCGCGTTAAGCGGAAGTGGAGTGCCAATCAGTCCACTACAAGGTACATTTGCACATATGTTGTATTCATGGATTACTATGATATTTCAATATAAAAATCTACGAAGTACAGAGTATATATTAATGAATTTGAACGGTATACATCAAAAGCTTTGTTAATGTGATTGATCGTATAGATCTCGTCTACACAGTGACTTCCATAGTTGATAGATCGACAATCTTACAAAGAACGTAATAATCCAGAACATACTTTGCCCCAAATGTCCTAGTTGTAATTAAACAAACCCAGTTTCTTGTTTCAGCACTGTCTACTCTGTACGAGTAGACAGTGCTAAAACTAAACACATGATTTGGTCGTCGTTGGTTCTGGCTTAGTATGGAGTACTCCGTACACAGTTCAGGGCTGCAGGCAGCATCCTAGGTTCCCAACTGTCGATCCCCATACTAGTACGATTCTGGTCAATTGCCAGTTTACTTGAAGTGAAATCATGAGTCAAAACAAAAACTGTTGATAATCTAGGCAACTGTACGTGTTGGGGACATTGGAGCCTTGGTGGCCTTATCCATGGATACCGACCGCCTTTGGCAACTCAGAACATAAACCTCATTCATCTACGGAGTACTCGTTGCATCCTTGTCATTATCAACCTTTCTTTTTCTTCACACATATCAACTCTGAAGGCTGAAACTTTGTCTCACAATAATTCTACCACACCTTTCCTTCTAACTCGTTAGTAACATTCCCGCCACTGAATCGCCCCGCACTGTTCGAAAGCGACCAGCAAAGCTAACCTCACATGAACATTAGATTCCATCTGCACACCATAACCATGAGCGCTATCACCCTTACCAGCTCCGATGGAGTTGATATCTCTGTTGGTAAGTATGACTTGGCAACAGGATGCTGTCGTGAGTGGCACTGACAGATTCCGAACAGAGCGCACCACTGCTGAGCGCTCCGTCTTGATCAAGAACATGCTTGAGGACCTTGGCGACTCCGGAGAGGCCATTCCCATCCCTAACGTGAGTGCCTGTCCAGAGGTAATAAACATCCAAAACCTGACACTTACCTCTCTTTGTCCAGGTTAACGAGGCCGTCCTCAAGAAGGTCATTGAGTGGTGTGAACACCACAAGAGCGACCCGCCCAGCGCTAGCGACGACGATGACAATCGTCGCAAGACTACCGACATTGATGAGTGGGACCAGAAGTTTATGCAGGTCGATCAGGAGATGCTCTTCGAGATCATCCTTGTACGTTTCATCTTTAGACTTGCTCTCCGGTGCACATACTGACTTCTTCTAGGCCGCCAATTACCTGGATATCAAGGCCCTCCTTGACGTCGGCTGCAAGACCGTCGCCAACATGATCAAGGGCAAGTCCCCGGAGGAGATCCGCAAGACCTTCAACATCCAGAATGACTTTACTCCCGAGGAGGAGGACCAGATCCGCCGCGAGAACGAGTGGGCTGAGGAGTAAGTTGCCACAACAGTTTTTTTTTTTTTGATAACCCCAATGCTGACATTTCTACTCTAGTCGTTAAATGATGATTTTGTGCCTGTTACCTTCTTGAAACCAGAAAATGATATCCTCCCGGCTGTTTACGACGATGTGCAGCGCAGCCCTTGATGTCTAGTAGGGTGGTTACCTTTTTACTTTTTGGGGCGTTTTTTTCTTGCGATTTTTCTTGCTATCTTTTTTCTTGCAAGGTTGTTAGATTTGATTTGGAAAAAATCACTAGCCTTGCAATGACATGTGTTACAAAATTCTCCTGAACCCAGTATAGCATTGGATAGCGGGGTCGAAAACCGACCCTTGCTCATATTTCCACTATGACGACAACCGCCAGAATGTAAAAATACATGCATATAAACGCAAATCCAAGGCTGTACTACAAAAGCGTGGTACGAACAGTAACACCATCAGGAACAGACAGCATGAAAATGTTCCCTATGGATGTCCTGATCAGGATCTACGGCCATCATGACCATCCCAAAATATAGGCAAAAGGATATTCAATTCGATTCAATAAGATTTTGTATCAAAAAGTAAAATCCCCCGCCTCGCCAGTCCTACAAGCCCGCCCCCAGCAAGAAGACGATCAGCCCCAACAGCAACAGAACCTTTGGCAAACATAATCCGGGCCTACCATCCATATCGAAAACTAGACATGTTGGAAATCCATCACATCCCCACTGGGAACCTTGGAGGAAAAAAATGACGACCCATTGGAAGATTGAGAAAGAAAAAGATAGGCAAGACCCAAAGCAAGACCCGGATCAAGATTTGATAATTGAATTTTTTTGTTTGCAATTTCACTCAAGAGTAGTTCCACAATCCACTAGCGCTCTCAAGTTCATGGTGAAGGCATGTTGTTCGAAATTCGGTTGTGGGCGTCACATCATGAAAAGGGGTTGGAAATAACCAAAAACCCTTGAACCACCCCGCACAGACACACTTCGGTTGCCATATGACATCGCGAGCTGAACTGGGACTTTGAGAATGGCCGGACGGAGGGTGCGAATACTGAGGGTCCGCTTAGACCTTCAGAGTCGACTTACGCCAGTGACGGCGCTTGGCGTTGTATCTGTTTCAATATTGTATCAGCCATGTATTCGATTCGGGTTGTGTTAAAGCTGTCTCTTTTCCTCCATTGTTGGGTTCGTGCGGTCGGCGGGTGGATGGTTATGTGTATTTCCCGTTCCTCTCTCGCTTTCCCGTATCGCGCTTCCCACAAATGACGGTCGGGTCTATAAAGACGGATTTGGATCTCGAAATAAAGGTGCGATTTACCTGATGGTGTTGCCGGTGCGCAGACGGATCCACTGGGGGATGGGGCGGTTCTGACGCTGAGCTTTGGCAAGCTTTTGCTTGGTGCGGAAGGTCTTGTTGCTCTGTGTGGAAAATGACGGGTTAAAATTTTGTTTCTCGATTTTTCAGAGGTCTGACTGGGGAGGGAGACGGCGACGATGGCGAAAGTAGTTTTCGAGAATGGCGTGAACAGGGTGGTAACATACCGGCATCTTGAAGGGTTGATCGCGACGGCGAGCTTGTTGGATGGACGGATGAAGTTATCGACCTTCGAGTGTGGATGATTTGTGTGCGGCAGGGCTTGGCTTCGCTTCGGTTGGGTCAGGTGATGTGGAGTTGGTGCCTTAGGCGGTAAGGCATTACAAGTTACATAACGAGGCAGCCCGAAAAGCGGGTCCACGGGTCCACGGGTCGAAGCTTTGCGGATGTGCGGCAAACTCCAGAAGTAAGATGACACAACTATACAGTTCGGTATACGGTGTACATTCACGAATATGTCCTGACCCCTCTTTTAGATTAATGCTCATCTTATGTAGCCTTCAGGATCATTATAAACATTCGAACAACAATACAACCTTGCATCCTGCACTATGGTACAAGCAAGCCAGTCCTGGACGCCTTGATTCGGAACCTCCCAAGTCGTGGATAAATCTGCCTAGGCACTAGCAATCCTCGTAGGAATACTTATCGTTGACCACCAGCAAGATTACAGAACTGGAGTAACACAATAACCACAGCACAAAGACACAGATTCATGTAAGATCTCATTAAGCTAATGCTGCAGTGATCAACCCATATGTGATTGAGTCGAGTTGCAATTCCTCCTCGGGGAACCGTGGAATAACAGACAAAACTTCTTTATTGAAGCCAGTAAAAAACTGCTGAGCCACTAACGCAGCACTTTCAAAGGCAGGGGGATATGCACCGGCATGCGCCCAGTCAACCAACCACACTTCTCCATTGTAGTCTAGAATCAAATTTCGAGGACTGATGTCTTGATGAGTGAGGACAAACGTGGTAAATTGAAATGGCGGGATATCTTTAGGACATTGGTTTACGTGCTTACAGATATCAAGCTTGTGGTTAAACCAGCCTTGAACTTCAGCACCGTCCTTGAACGGACCGGCGCTATAATCTGTGAAGAACCGGCCACGAAATGGCCCACCACCAAGAGGACCTGGCTGCGAGATTATTACAGACTGCATTTCTTTGATCATACCCGCAACCTGTATGGCGATTTGCTTTTGGTTGTCGTAGGGTAGGTCGGCCAAACACTTATCGAGGGGTTGGCCTGCGATGAAATCCATCACAATGTATCCCTTTGTGCCGAAATACTGCGTCTTATCTTCGACTTGAAATGAGCGATGGACCCGTGGAGCTCGAATACCGGTTTTGGAGGTGACAAATTTGAGCGTCTCTGCTTCGCATGGTAGGACACTGCCACCGCCTTTCATCACCAAATGCTGTGAGAGTCGCACAACCTTCGTGGGACCAAGATGGTGCAGCACGGGAGCAGACTCAAGAAGAGTTGCTAGGGTCTCGTCTGTGATGGAGTCGAGGTCCTTTCCGTCTAGCGGGAAGTCTCCCTCCACATCGCGGTTATGGGGCTGTAGGTGAGACTGTCAGCAAAGAGTACATAGGCAAGCCTGTATATATGACATACATCGGAGATTGGAGATAGCATAGGCTCCATTTTAGCAGACGGGGATGGTTATATAGCGGCAATTATTGTGGAGTCTCTCTAGTTACATGGGGAAAATGTGCTTCATGTTGGATTTTAATAACGTGACGGGGATTGAAGGTCCACTGCGAGCTTTGCACAGTTTGCACATGTATGTGCGCCTGACTACAACATGCAGGTCAGGTTATGAGACCGCAGGTTATGAGACCGGGTAGCCAATCCTCAAGAACGAGGTGCTGCCGCGGGCAGGCCATGTTTTCGCTTATGTATATTGTAGCAGGTAACTATATAGGTAGAATGGAGTAATTGTCTTCCTAGTCCCACCCGGGTTCCATCCCAGGCGGGTGGGGCTGCAATGTAAACCTACGCCGATCAATTTCCAAGTAGCTCCGCCAAGAATACCCTAAATTTTGATAACGTGGTGTATTATATACACCATTATACTATTACACAAAGAGAGAGATATATATAATTAGTAGAAAATACAGTACTCGGGTGTTAAAAGACGGGAAAAATACCAGTGGAAAAAGATCAACAGGATCTATATGGACAGAATTGTTGCCAGGGGGGGTACTCCGCACACCCATCAACGTTACCTATTAAGCGCCTTAAAGGGGAAGTACATATGGACACATGTATGTACATTGGGCGTGCTTTATACCTACATATGATGTGAAGAATAGTACAATATAGCCGCCGTGCCACTGCCCCTAAATCCACTCTCTTTCCCCTGGATCTAATAAACCCTGCAAGACGTTCCATGAATTTCTTCTTATTGTCAGAAAGATAAAGAAGAAGACAACGAAAAGGGCTCTAAAGCGGTAATCTGTACAATGTACAGTAAGTTATTCAACGTTCGGATATCTTGCAACATTGTCCCTCCTTACAGATAATACTGGTGTTTTGCCGCCCTTCTGAGGTTTTCAATATCCTCTACACCTCGCCTGGTAGCTAAAAGCTTACTTTTTTTTATTTGAAACAAACTGAGCCTCGGCTCCTAGGGGTATCTTAAGAAATTTGGGAAATACATGTTCCATAATCCATATCATTCGCTGAGACTAACTGAGGCTCTCAACTCTCGTGGTTATAAAGATAGAGCTTCGCCTATTCTAAAGTGGTTATACGCCAGTTTAATTTCGAAATCCGTTACTACCTGTCAATTTACGTAGATCTATAGATTTGGAGTTGGTAAAGGATATCAAGCTGACCGGAAGTCCAGCATCTCATAGTTCCAACAAAAAAGAAGGAAACAAGCCATGCAGAGATGAAGGTAAAATCATTGGAATAAATCCGGGCAATCTATATTTCAAATCTTATGAATTACGAACTGTAGAGCCATGACAACTGCTACCAGAGTCCAAAAAATACTACAAGGCCGTTTATACACAAGGGAGGGGATGCCTAACATACCATGCTCATTGCTAGTATGCATCATGCGTCTTGGTCAAGTAGGAGTGAGGTTTTGTCTAGCCACAGCTTGAGGGATTTCAGACGTGGCTGCGGCGACTTACGAATTCTTTATGAGGATTTGATTTTAAGCGAAGAGATTGATCTAGTCATTTGTCTAAGATTTCCAGCCGACGCCATTTGAGCTGAGTTCATATTTCCCTCGTCCATGTTGGATGAGTGTATCATGTACGTGGCGAACTAGAGGCTCTGGTACGACTTTGAGGATGAAAAGTGCATGAGCAGTTTTTGTAACACGATATGACCTTTTCGAAGTATCCGGTCGGCTTTGGAGCCCGAAGGAACAGAGCTCGCCGTGTAACTTGGTTGACAGTCCGAACGGATGTTTCTGAGAATGTTACGAGGAAAAAGAACTGGTGTGTACCAGCCTGCTTTCGATGTGCGGGAATGATCGTTTGAACTAGCAAAGCGACTTAAGTAGCATTACTTGACAGTTAGGCACAAATTGAAGGTGAAATTCCAACATGATGAGGATAGATAGATCTATATTAGAATCAACATTAGATCTAGGTACGTCAGACATTGGATCCATCAAGGGGCATAAGCAATTAATCCAAGCCCTTGTACGAATGTAGTCAAAGCGTCGGATATCCGACGGAAAAGTGGGCAATGTTACTCATAAGAGTCCTATTTCCCGAAGTTAAGCCCAAAGTTATACCCCGTAGTGGAGTAACAACCTGGATGAGTCAGTTGTCCGCCTTCGTATTCGTTTTCGTGTTTGGCGTCATGATGATGTGTCTGTTGTAAACCTTCGAGGGTTCCAGAGTTGGAAGGGAAGGGGGTACTACATTGGATCGTATGTATATGTACTATGTATGTACTATGTAAGTGCCACATGCTCCAATTATACTGGACCTGCATCAAGCATGGAGTAAAACAGCTCGTGGCTGTAAAGTCGTGTTCCCAAAGGGGCGCGTTCGAGGGATGCCCTTGCACGAGGAATGTGATAGGAATGTCCAACCTCTGTGTACTCCGTATGTAGAAACATATAAGCCATGTACTCCGTACGGAGCATTTCGTACTCACAACATCTAAGTGAGATAAGACCATAACTAGGCAGCCCTGCAGGACAAGGTAAATTGCATAATCAACAAGTCGGAGTTCAGACTATCCGACCCGCAGAAAAACAAAACTAGGCCCCCCAAGTATAATCCCAAGACAAGGTAAAAGACATCTACATCTCTCATCCCTTCGGTTGCCCCTTTCGTTAATCCTCTTCTAATTTCTCTTATCCTTTACATCCCTTAATATTCCTTTATACCTGTAAAGGATCTCACCTCTTCACATCATTCCTCACCAAACTATTCATGGGGTAGAGATCCAAAACACCCCCAAACTTTCAACATGCAGCCAGAGGAGGGTGTGACGGCCAGTGAGAAGGTGGTGGAGGACCCTCAGCTGAACGAGAAACCCATCAATAAGCGCGATTCCGATTCCGCGTCCACGTCAACAGCAAAGGAACACGAAACCAAGACGCCAGTCGCAACAGACGACGATGCTCTTTATGCTCACTTACCGGAGCATGAAAAGGACATCCTGAAACGACAGCTAGATGCGCCTCTCGTCAGCATCTCCTATTTCGGTCTTTATCGATATGCTTCTCGCATGGACATACTCATCATTGCCATCAGCGCACTATGTGCCATCGCCGCCGGTGCTGCCATGCCCCTATTCACCATTCTCTTTGGCTCCTTGGCCACGGCTTTCCAAAAGATTATGCTCCGCACCATTCCATACGATGAATTCTATCACCAGTTGACCAAAAACGTCTTGTATTTTGTCTACCTCGGGATCGGAGAGTTTGTCACCGTCTACATCAGCACCGTTGGCTTCATCTACACAGGAGAGCATGTCACCCAGAAAATTCGAGAGCACTACCTCGAAGCCATCCTGCGTCAGAACATCGCCTACTTTGACAAGCTTGGTGCAGGTGAAGTGACTACCCGTATCACAGCCGACACCAATCTCATTCAGGATGGTGTCTCCGAGAAGGTCGGTTTAACCCTCACTGCCGTCGCCACTTTCGTGACTGCCTTCGTGGTCGCATACATCAAGTATGCCCCCTTGGCTGGCATTTGTACTTCAACCATGGTCGCGTTGGTCGTGATCATGGGTGGAGGCTCCCAACTGATCATCAAGTACGGCAAGCTTTCCCTGGAAAGCGCTGGTGCCGGTGGAACTGTGGCCGAGGAAGTCATCAGCTCGATCCGCAATGCGACCGCATTCGGTACTCAGGACAAGCTCGCGAAGCAGTATGAGTCTCACTTGCTTCGTGCAGAGCGCTGGGGTATGCGCCTGCAAATGAGTCTCGCCGTGATGGTCGGAGTCATGTTCGGACTCATGTTCATGAACTACGGCCTCGGATTCTGGATGGGCTCTCGATTCCTGGTGAAGGGTAAGGTTGATGTCGGACACGTTTTGACCATCCTGATGGCCATTCTTATCGGGTCTTTCTCCTTGGGCAATGTCAGCCCGAACGCCTCGGCATTTACCAACGCCGTGGCTGCCGCTACCAAGATCTTTGCGACCATCGACCGTGAATCCCCGCTCGACCCTACATCTGATGAAGGCATCATCCTTGACCACGTCGCGGGTCACATCGAGTTCCGCAATGTGAAACACATCTATCCCTCCCGCCCCGAGGTTACAGTGATGAAGGACGTTTCCCTGGCCATTCCTGCTGGAAAGGTTACCGCACTAGTTGGCCCTTCAGGCTCTGGCAAGAGTACTGTAGTCGGTCTTGTCGAGCGGTTCTATCTTCCAGTTGGCGGCCAAGTGTTCTTGGACGGTCATGACATCCAGACTCTCAACCTGCGATGGCTCCGCCAGCAGATCTCGCTGGTCAGCCAGGAACCTGTTCTATTCGGCACAACCATCTACCAAAACATTCGCCATGGTCTCATTGGAACACGGTTCGAGCATGAGTCCGAGGAAAAGATCAAGGAGCTCATTGAGAATGCCGCCAAGATGGCCAACGCTCACGACTTTGTCACTGCTCTTCCGGAAGGCTATGAGACCAACGTCGGCCAGCGAGGATTCTTGCTGTCTGGAGGCCAAAAGCAACGTATCGCCATCGCTCGTGCCATGGTCAGCGACCCCAAGATCTTGCTTCTGGATGAAGCCACTTCCGCTCTCGATACCAAATCCGAGGGTGTCGTTCAGGCAGCGCTTGATCGCGCCGCCGAGGGCCGCACCACCATTGTTATTGCCCATCGGTTGTCCACCATCAAGTCTGCGCATAACATCGTTGTTTTCGTCAACGGATCTATCGTTGAGCAGGGCTCCCACACCCAACTGACTGAACGTGACGGTCCTTACTTCAAACTTGTCGAGGCTCAGCGCATCAATGAGGAGAAGGACGCAGATGCTTTGGCGGTGGATGAGGATGAGGATAGCATCGACCACATGACCAAGTCTCACATCGCACGTGTCAAGTCAATTGCTAGTGGCTCCACTGGTATGAAGGATGGCGCTGAAACATTCCAGGACGCCATGCATCGCCAGGAGTCTCGCAAGTCCGTGTCCAGTGTTATTCTCTCGCAGAAGACTACTGAAAGCGGCAAGAAGTACTCACTTTTGACTCTGATCAAGTTTATCGGCTCGTTTAACAAGGAAGAGCGGTGGTTCATGGCCATCGGTCTTTTCTTCTCGATTCTCGCTGGTTGTGGTCAACCCACTCAAGCTTTCTTGTATGCCAAAGCTATCAGCTCACTTTCCTTGCCCAAAAGCCAGTATGAAAAGCTAAGATCCGATGCCAACTTCTGGTCTCTCATGTTCTTCATTGTTGGTATCGTTCAAACCATCACTTTCTCCACCCACGGTATCGCCTTCGCCTTTAGCTCTGAGAGACTAATCCGCAAGGCCCGTGGCAATGCTTTCAGAGTCATGCTCCGACAGGATATCAATTACTTCGATCGTGAGGAGAATAGCACTGGTGCTTTGACTTCTTTCCTCTCAACCGAAACCAAGCACTTGGCCGGTATCAGTGGTCAAACTCTTGGAACAATTCTTATGACTTCCACAACTCTCATCGCTTCAATTGTGATCGCGCTTTCTTTCGGGTGGAAGCTTGCCCTCGTTTGCATGTCTGTCATTCCGATTCTTCTCGGTTGCGGCTTCTACCGCTTCTACATGCTTGCCGCCTTCCAGGCACGTTCCAAGGTGGCCTATGAGGGATCAGCTAGCTATGCCTGCGAGGCTACATCTGCCATTCGCACTGTGGCTTCGCTTACTCGTGAAACCGATGTCTGGGCATTCTACCACGGTCAACTCGAGCGCCAGGGCCGGGTAAGCTTGATCTCGATACTCAAGTCATCTTCCTTGTATGCAGCCTCCCAGGCCTTGGTCTTCTTTTGTGTCGCCCTCGGCTTTTGGTATGGTGGAACCCTGCTCGGTCACCATGAATACGACGTGTTCCGCTTCTTCGTCTGCTTCAGTGAAATCTTGTTCGGCGCCCAATCCGCCGGTACAGTGTTCTCCTTCTCCCCGGACATGGGTAAGGCCAAGAACGCCGCCGCCGAGTTCCTTACGTTGTTCGAGCGTCGCCCCACCATTGACACATGGTCTGAAGAGGGCGAGAATTTGGACCACTGCGAAGGAACCATCGAGTTCAAGGACGTGCACTTCCGCTACCCTACCCGGCCCGAGCAGCCCGTGCTGCGCGGCTTGAACCTTACCGTCAAGCCTGGTCAGTACATCGCCTTGGTCGGTCCTAGTGGATGCGGCAAGAGTACCACCATTGCCCTTCTCGAGCGTTTCTACGATGCCCTTTCCGGTGGCGTCTATGTGGATGGTAAGAACATCGCCGACCTCAATGTCAATTCCTACCGCAGCCACCTGGCCCTAGTCAGCCAGGAACCCACTCTCTACCAGGGTACCATCAAGGAGAACATCCTGCTCGGTAGCTCCAACGCCGACCCCACCGAAGAGGACCTGGTCCAGGTTTGCAAGGAAGCCAACATCTACGATTTCATCATGTCTCTCCCTGATGGCTTCAACACCGTCGTCGGCAGCAAGGGAGGTATGTTGTCCGGTGGCCAAAAGCAGCGTGTCGCCATTGCTCGTGCACTCCTTCGCAACCCCAAGGTCTTGCTTCTGGATGAAGCCACCTCGGCCCTCGACTCTGAGTCTGAGAAGGTCGTCCAGGCTGCTCTGGACGCTGCTGCACGCGGCCGTACCACCATTGCCGTTGCCCACCGTCTCAGTACCATCCAGAAGGCTGATATTATTTACGTCTTCGACCAAGGCAAGATTGTCGAGAGCGGCACCCACAGCGAGCTGCTGCGCAACAAGGGTCGCTACTTCGAGCTGGTTAACCTCCAGTCCCTTGACAGGGCTGCCTAATTCTCCTCATTTGCCTTTTTTTTCACGTTTACACATACCCCCTTGTCACTTTCTTGATCCTATCTCAAACCCTTCGCCATTTCCTCTATATCTCACATCTCCCTTCTTTTCCCCCCATTCTTGTGATAGATTATTTGTTATCAGCGGCCATAACTCGGAAATGCGGGGTACACTGTCTCCCCTCGATAATGCAAAAATTTAAAAAAACATCCATTAGGGATGTAGGATTAGATGAATGAATACAATGAATTTCAATTCAATGCCACCCAGTTTCACTCCAAACTCCATCCACTCAGTCAAACACCTTAGTAATTTCAAGTCCTTTCAATCAGTGGAACCCTTGCAGTGTAGTGTAGCCCTTCAATCCTCCTCTGAAACCCCAAACTCCTTCTCCACCTCAACCTGCCTCACCCCCCTCGCATCAGCAAGTAGCCCCATCAACCCCTGACCGACATCCTTGATGTCATTGTACTCATGCAAGAGCTGGGTATAACGCTCGCATGTAGTATTGGGATTGTCACTGGAATAAGCAGTGGTTAGACATGCAAGATGCAATATTTCTGTGTCCTGTGTGGTCTGCATGCAATTAAGGGAACTGGGAAGTGTTTACATGAGCTGAGTGGTCACTGAAGTTAGGCTGGCTTCGAGCTCTGCATGCCTAGCTTCTAGACTTGCAATTGAAGCATGAAGGGTGGCCTGCGTTGAGTGTTAGTGCTTGACATGATGGACACGGGTGGGTGCATGGTGGGGGATATTGGGGACGTACAATTCGTTGCTGATCTCTGTAGGACGACTTGAACTCTTTGGCTGGATCCATGTAGATTGTTTGCAATTAATTGCATATGCATTCGTGTTTTGATACGTCAGATGCAAGAGATGAGAGCATTGTAAGAGAAAGAAGTTGACACCTCCAGAATTATATACTCCTGGCCAATCACAGCCAAGCTGAATAATCCAGTCCAGTTCAACCTTGGAAGTCTTCCCTTTCCGAGGTTTCTACGGGCGCGTCTCTAATTTTGTTGTGAGTCTGTTTTGACTTGTTAAATAACTACATGATGAAATAACTAAATCATTTCACTACTCGAGAATAAACCCCTGGAGATCAAAAAGACATTGTTGCCTTGACTCCACGCGTCGGTCCCACCTAATCGGATGCCCCGGATTGGGTTACCTGTTATCCGTATCTGTTCTCTTCTCCCTTTCAACTCCCTACTCCAACCACAACATGGCATATCTTCGTCAGTCCTTATGGACTGTGTTTGTGTTGGTTGCCTTGGCTCTCGCCCATGGCGGCCATGAGGCTGTTCCCGAGGGCGAATCTATCTCCCAGGATCCTATCGTACGTGGCCCTACGCCATTCCCCTCGCAAAAAGCTAACAAATGATTCCAGGACTCAACACTATGGACCCATATGATTCTCATGGGTTTGGCTTTTGGAATAATCTTCCCGACGGGAATGGTTCTCGGGGTATGTTTTGCTTCACTCGCCTCTCCCATACTTTCCTACCCTCGCATCCTTCTCTAACAAGAAAATAGATAACCCGCTCCCGCTGGCACGTTCCCGTACAAGTCGTTGGCACCGTTATCGCCGTGCTAGCCTACTTCCTCGGCCACGCCCACAAAGGCCGCCAATTCGATAAGAACCTCCACGCCTCCGTCGCAAACTGGCTGATGTTCTTGCTGGTCGCGCAAGTCGTACTCGGAGTCTATCTCAAACTGCACCTGGAGAAGGCGGGCCAGGCCCGCATTCGATGGATCTTCGTGCTGGCCCACGGCATCATTGGCAAGATCATGCCCGTTCTCAGCTGGGCGCAGATGCTATTCGGTGGCATTGCCGCGCTTGGCTTCTGTCGCGAAGATCATCTCGGTCAGTGTCTGGCCCATTTCATCATGGGCTCCGCATTCATCGCCTATGGTATTTTCTTGACCATCCTCTTGCTTGTCGGCCAGTATTGGTTGCGCCGTACCGGCCGCAGTCAGGAATTCTTCGATTCGCTCATCATCGCCGCTTGGGGTTGTGTCAACACTTTCACAGAGCACCGATGGGGTTCCCCTTGGGTTCACAATGACCTCCAGCATACTACTATGGGAATTGTCTGGTGGTGTGCCGGTCTCCTGGGTATGTGGCTCAGCCGTTCCCGCAGCGGCCGTCCTAAGCGTAACCTCATTCCGGCCATTGTCATCTTGATGACTGGCTATGCCATGTCCGCTCATCCCCAGCAGCTGATGATCAGTACCATGATCCACACCCTCTTTGGATATACCCTGATGGCGGCGGGTCTGACCCGCATCATTGAGATCTCGTTCGTGCTGAAGGATAAGCCTGCTCTTTCCGAGCCAAACAGCTTCCAATACCTGACTCCCTTCGTATGTCTCCTCTCCGGTCAATGTGGTATATGTAGGATGATACTGACTTGCCTTCTTTTTGCAGTTGCTCTGTGCTTCCGGATTCCTCTTCATGGGCGCCACCGAGGAGCAGATGCTCCTACTACACAATGCAGGCGTCACACACGTTGCCTACCTCTTGATCCTCTACAGCATCGCTTTCCTCCTCTTCCTCTGTAAGTTGATTCCCCAATTCCGAATTTTCTTCTCTAGGACAAACACTCATCCTTCTCCTCCAGTCGTCAACATTCTCCTTCACATTTACGCCGTCCACGCCTGGCCCAACTCTGAGTCCACCAACCAGGACGGCCCCATCTACTCCACTCTCAATGGAAACGTGAATGGCCATGCGCGCTCAAACTCGCAGCAGATCCAAGATGCCGAGGCATTCGAGCTCCATGGCTTGATTTCTGATGATGAGGAGGGTTCTTCTTCTATGGGACCACGGAAGAACAGTGACGAGGAACTTGGAAAAGACGAGGCCACTCACTGAGGCCTTGCATTGATTTGCTGATTCCCTTTGAAAGTATATCGTGCATTTTGTGCTTCTGTGTTGGACGGCGTCTGGATTGGGTTGGGTTCAAAACAGCATTGCAGGTTCTAAATGGCCTTGAGAATGAGTAGCTAATATTATATCTGAACAAAATTGTACATAATTATCCAATTTCATTCAAGTGTCAAGTATCAATGGTTGCTCGTGTTCTATCGTACATAATGAGACCCAGATCTAAGCCTGGGCTTATTGGAATCCGTCGAAATAAAAAGGAGATTCGTTATTATGCTAAAAGAGCCAATCTCAGTCCAATCCCCCCACCACCTGTCACCCTTGCTTTCTTCCAATTGAATTTCCTTCACAAATCTCCAACAGGAACCGTAATCGGGTTGTTAACCGGCGGCACAGCTGCCAACTCCACCGCACCAATATCAGGGAAGAAAGGATGAAGTGAATAAATCGGACCAACACTCTTCTCCCCATCGAAGAGCAACATGTTCTGCAGCGGCTGCTCCCTCGCTGAAAGGACATTGATAACATCCTGCGCCAGCGAACCGCCCAAGAATGCCGCAACAGGACTCAGCTCGCTGCCCAGGTTCTGCAGGAACGTCCGCAGGAACACAGAGTCGAGGGTGAGTGGCTCCAGCTTCAGTTCCTGGTGTCGATCGCGCGATAGCTTCGTGAATAGTTCCAGGTCTTCATGGGTGAAAGTCGGGCGGTGGCCGCGCAGTTTTTCGAATTCCCACAGTGCGCGCAGGCAGCTGAGCAGTGGGGTTACTTGCTTGCGACGCCGTGGGAGTCGTGTGTATTCTTCCGGTAGTGGGGAGGTGTTTGCGAGGATTAATGGTGAGTACACCTCGCGCTTGGTGACAAGCTCGATGATCTTGTTTGGTTCTTTCTTGTTGGTGTTGTTTTCTTCCTTTTTGGTGGTAATGTCAATAATACTGCGGGTGGGTGTTTCTTGGGTCGCGGGGGCCATGTTGGATTTGTTGCGCTCGATCACGAAGTCGTGGCTGATTAAGTCGGCGAAAACATAGCCGTAGAAGCCGTGTAGGCCGGCAGCATAGAAGGGTCTATTGGCTAGACGGCAGGCAGCGTTCACGGTGGTGTAGGTTAGGAAGTCGAGCTCTGTGGCAATGGTGATGTCGAACTGCGCGAAGAAGTCGGGTTGTTTAGTTTTGACATCGGAAGTGTCGATGTTGAGCTTGACTCGAGGGTTCATTTTGTGGATTTGCGGTCCTGCGACTTGCGCGCGCTGGAGTGAGTTGTTAGTTGATGTTGGTGAATATTCTGCTCTGGCTCTGGCTCACGTTTTTCCCAATCACATCCTGCTCACTTTGTGCTTCAGCGATGAAGAACTGGGCGCCCAGGTCCTCTTCTGTGACGTCCTGGTGGTCGATTATGGTGAGAGAGCCGATGCCGGCCAGGACGAGGTTTTTGGCCACTTCGTTCGCAAGAGCTTTCACGGTGATGAGAAGGATGTTCGCCGATCGAATTCTAGCTGTTGTTAGAATATGTGGGTGTTTCGCAAGCTGGGCTGCTCACTTTTCTTGTGCGTGCACTCCCCACAGCCGGATTTGTCGGTCGTACAGCGCGATTTCATCTAGCAACGTTAGCAGTAATTAGATCAGGCTCTACTGATTGACCATACCAGCGCTAATTGCCTGTGCATTATCTTTTGGCTCTGCCATAGTGTCGATCGAGTGGTTAAGATGAGTATGATCTTGCCCAGGTGCAAGATTGGCGATTTTTGAAGCCCGGCAGTTGTGTTTCGGGGGATTTGATGTCAAGTTGGAAGTAGTGACTTGGTGAATTGACGAGATGTGCAATGAAAGTTGGAGTTGTGAAGTTGTAGATGAAGTTTAGAAGATCCAGAAGGTCCAGAAGTTCAAGAAGTTCAGATGGGGTTAGATGTCAGGTGACCCGGGAGCTACCATGTGGGGCCGTGGGGACAAAGTATACACCTTGGCAACTGTCTGACAAGGAACATCTCATTGATTCACAATACATTCATTAAAAACAGAAATTATCAGTTAGATGGGAATGTGGAGAATTAAGCAGAAAATTCTCAATACAGTATGAGCATGAACAAGATCAGTAGTTTGGATGTGAGTGTAAGATTGTATAGACACAATGCTTTTTTTTCACCGCCTTCACATACATCTAAAAATACATTTGTTATTGTATGTTGGTAGAATTGAGAAAGACTAAGATCAGCTAAAAAGACATCACAAGGCATAAGCGGTCGACTATTGTTGTCCTTTACATGGTAAATAATGAGGTAAAAGAACGAGCTAAGTGACACAATTAGCTATCAGCCCATGCCCGACAAAGGAGTGTTCACTAAAAAATGAATTACAGAATTAAAACTACAAGATCAATTCGTAAAGTCTGAGAAATCCATTGAACTTGCACCTTTCGTAGACTCCACTGTCGATGATCTAATCGGCCATCACGTGTTGTCAACTTTGGGCAACTCACAAGGTTGACAACTCTCTGTAGAACTTCTCTTTTTACTTCTACGTCAATCATTGTGTTTTTTTAAAAAACATCTGTTGGGTCGGTGCCTTAATGGTATCCTCCGCCCCCAACAACCCTAACCCGACATAAGACTCCACCCCTCAAGCGGCACCAACGAGCGGAGAGCCTAAATGATGGTATGTCTTTCATGGCTCCTATGCGTCTGACTGATGTCTTACGCCTCCCCCCTTTAGTCAGGGAATTACGATTACCCTCGCGCTTCTTCCTCTTCTTCCCGCCGCAGATCCCGTACTACCAGGCCTGACGAACGCCAGATCCTCCCTCTCCAGCATCTCCGCAATCTCGTGTCGGAACGAATTCGCTCCGGTGGCCACAACGCCCACAACGCTACCCTTGCCTTAGAAACATTCAACCGAGAATTCACTGAGCATCTTCTGGACCGAGCTGACGATCATACCAACTTTGAGCGAGCCGCGGCCGACGTCGATCACCAGTCCGAGACCGCTGACCCCACAGATCCAGTTCGGGGCATTTGGCTCAACCAGATTCGCTCAGAACGAACTCGAACCACCCTCTCGCCGGACTCACATTCCCTTCACCATATTTTGCCTTGGCAAACGCTCATACCAAGCCCGGACGGATCTTTGCCCAGGTCACCACCCCTCATGCCACCATCCAGCCAGTCGGGCCGTGATGGCCAAGGACGAATGAAGCGTCGGAAGCTGGACACCGATGATCACCGCGAGGAATTTCGAGGCTTTGACTACGGTCAATATGGACAAGTGGTACCGGGAGTGTTGCAAATGGAAATCGCTAGCTGTGATGGAGGAAGCTACGATCCGGATAGCGCATGTTCGCGTCCAGAGAACATTTTGGACAACAATACAAGTGTCTACTCTACGAAAGAAGCTCGTTGTAACTTGGTCCTGTGTCATCGGGGCGAGGCCCCGTTCTGCTTGAAGAAGATCGTTATCAAAGCACCCCAATGCGGGTTCGATGCCCCGTATGTACACCAGACGTGGCTGTACGTTGGACTGATGGAGAATTGTGGCTAACTGAACCAGAATACAAGAAGGCATGGTCTTCGTCGCCATGACCTCCGATGAACTGCTTGCCCGCACCGCCCAATACCAAATTCAATACTCCAGCGGCCGATACCGCCGCAGTGGCCGCCGTAGTGGCATGCAACCATCCCAGGAATACCTCACTGGGTTCCGACCACCCCTCCAAAACCTCGAACGCACAGTCCTCATGAGTCCACATTCAGCCGCGGTTCCGCATACCGCAGAAGACCCGCAAGCGCAGTTCCGCATCACCACCGAGTACGACGAGAACAACGAAGATTCTGCAGATGACGAAGACTGGCGCTCGGCATTGCTCGAGAGAACCCAGGCTGAACAGATGGAAGATCCCTCATCCGATACCGATGAGAGTCCAAGCGATGAGGAGGACCCGTCAAGCAGAAATCAGCGTCGCCGACAAGTTGAATCTGAACGGACGAGAGCACTTAGCCATGTCTCCGAACAGAGACCGCGCCATACCCCGAGTCTCGTGCATCCAAACCCCCCAGCAGAGCCCGCTCATCCAACTGCCGAAGTTTTGAAGCCGCATGCGCGCTTCTTTATCGAGCGAGAGAAGAGCATGGTTACCATCAAATTTGATCCGCCTCCGTATGTATCATTAGTATTGGATGTGGATAACCAAATACTAACCTATCCAGATCCGGTCGGTTCATTCTTATTAAGCTGTGGAGCCCGCGAGCCCACGGGAATATTGATATCGAAAGCATCATCGCACATGGATATGCAGGTCCGCGGTTCTTCCCAAGTATCGCTGCTCGCTAGCGGTGGAAACAAGGAGTTTTCAGGTGTTTCTTTTCGGATCATAGGCATAGAAGCTTTTCTTTTTTTTTCGTCTTCATTGTGTTTTCTCAGCCCAGAATTTCTTACTACGACCTTATGAATGATTATGATATGACCATTTTCCCTGTCCTGCCATGCAATCAATGTAAACCCTACGAACTAGTATGTGTATCAAACGGTCTCATAGCCTTTTGAGAAACATTCTCAAAGTGTCTTTCTTCGTATTCTTAACAACTAGATGAATAGACCATCTCTGCCCAGCTACTTCCAGCGTAACGGGTAGTAGTTTGTCATTTTCGACCCATCCACCTGTTTCTCGAGATTTTGTATCAACTGTTTTTATGTAAGCCATCTTCAACCAAGGGGAATGAGGAAGTTAAAATAGGAAAATGGTAATTATGTGCGGAGTTCCACTGCGAGTGTACTTTTGAATGCGGGGCCATATGGACATAGCCCTAATCATTTGAATGCTGATACCTTGACTGAGCGCTGTATGCTCTCCTAAATACTATAGGTCTCCTATGGTTTTCGGATATTCGCTATTGGTACGTACATACATGCGTACCTCTTCAACGCTGTGGCCCACTACCTCTCCGTCACCGACTACGACGTCCACCACAGGGGCAACGACAGCCGGCATGAACCTATACAAGCCCCTCAACCCACCAACCTAGGCAACAACATGGCTTGCCCACATACTGCCTTATGAACGGCAACTTGCCATTTGACAAGAGGCGCGGTGGCAGCAATCCGGCAGAGATGATGTTGATTCAAGTTATGTCACATGTCATTTAGCTGTTGAACGTTGTCTCTCTCGACCGGGCTAGATTCCTATAGACGAAGGGATCGACGCCAAGGTGATTGGTGGGGTCGGGTGTCCCCAGTGTGCCCTCGGCTATGCGCATGGATAGCTTGCAGCTTGATACAAGTCAAATTGCACCTGTATGTTAAAAGAATCACTCAAGTCTGCGACATTCAACACCAATCCAAGGAAAGCCAGCCGGATAAGTAGAAGTCCTGCAGGGTCTGCTCTGCGTATTTAGATACGGAGTAAGACAGACAACGGCCGTTCATAGGCGCATTCGGGATATCAGCCTCATTTGGGGTGAAATTGGCGCATCACTGCCACGATGTCCAGTTAAACTGCACCATAGCGAAGATGCGCGCTGGCTGGATTTCAGGATCACGAAGGATGACCACAGGAAGTCGAGCCGTGTCTATTTGTTACTATATCCTGCTTGGCGCGGTTAGCTAGAGATATTGAAAAAAATTAAAAATGCAGAATACAACGTAGAAAAGCCAACCTAAAAGAGATTTTTAGAAACCGCCCTAAGAGATCCCGAACCGGCGCCATGCCTGATCCACGGACGTTGGAGTTCACGGAGCCAATCTGAAACATTATTAGCGCTAATGCACGGCTCTGGAAACGGTGACCTACGTTACTTTGTATACAACACAGTCGGGATTTTCTTGAGCCCGTTGGTTGTCCTCAACCCATTTGAACGCCTGACTACCGCCTCAACCCCGTTGTGCGTGTTTACATTCGTTGCAACTTTGTACCGGCGCAGGACGAATTCATGCAGCTACCTGATTGAGCTGCGCTTGGCAGCGTCAAAGCATGGCTGAAGTTCCCTGCACGTGTCGACTAGTGCGGGGGTCTGGATAATTTATCGCGAGAACTGCGACATCTTCGGATAGCTTGGGGGTCTGGTTTGGGGCTGATCGGGTGGGACAACGGACACCAACCGACTGTACTTTTGGAGTAGATGGTCCAGCCTCTGGGCTCTCGGACAGTGCGGACTAGGTAGCCCCGCTGTAGTAGATTGACAAAGTACCGACAAAGCCATTGCCGGGAACTGATACCCGGGGAAAATGGAGGATGTCGCACCTGACCATAGAGTCAACAATAGACAAGGCAAAGATAAAAGGTAAATTCAAGGCGTTCTAAATCCAATAACATCCCGAGGCTCTGCCCTGGCGATGACGCGAATAGGGACCGTCAGCCGTTAGCCTGTTCGGGGCGATGGAGCAGTTGGTGGAGGAGCTAAACGGTTCAGCGCGGGGCTCAATACGCATATGCAATAGGTGGGAGAAGATCATGGACGTGCCAGATCATGTTAGCTGCAGGGCTAGAGTCGGACTAAAAGTCTGTCCCATTTCTGATTTGAGGAAATGTAAAAGAAATAGAGTGCATGTAAGGGAGAACCTTGGAGAAGAGAGGGAGAGACAGAGAGAGCTCTCTTCCTTAAAGAGTCAGGTGTCCCCCTTCCCGCTTTATTAATCTTTCCTCTCTCTCCCAGTCTCCTTCTACTTCGCTCGGATTCTCCCATCTTTTTCTTTCTACCCTTTTTTTCTCCCTCTATTATTTAACCTGCTTTATACCCTTCCTAGCTGACATCCTTGTCACCACCGATACCATGCAGATCACCGTCAACGTCATCCACCCCGAGCAGGCGGACTCGGACATCATCAACCTAGAAGTGGGCGGCGATATGTCAATCGAGCTTCTTAAAGCCATTGTCGAAAGCGAAACTGCCATCCCACCCGAATCCCAACAGCTTGTCTACAACAACCATCTCCTCCAGAATCCTTCCCAAACCCTAGACCAAGCCGGCATCACTGAGGGCGACATGCTCGGTGTGCACGTCACCCTCCGAGCCCCCCAACCCCAAGCCACGCGCCCCGCCGCTTCCAGCTCCGTCGCGCCCAGACAAAACACTCAACCCCGCCCCGGTATGCCGGACCCCGAAACTATTCGTTTACATATCCTGGGTGACCCCCGCGTGCGCGAGGCCGTGCGCAGGCAGAACCCGGAGCTATCTGAAGCCGCGGATAATGCTCAGCGCTTCCGTGAGGTCCTGCTTAGGCAGCAACAGGGTGAGGCGCAGCGGGAGGCGGAAAAGGAAGCTCGTATTGCGATGCTGAATGCCGATCCTTTTAACCACGATAATCAGAAGGAAATTGAGGAGATTATTCGCCAGAATGCTGTTACGGAAAATCTACATAATGCCATGGAGCATCATCCTGAGTGTATGCTTTACCGTCCTCGAACTGCTTGCAGAATGAACCAAAAAGCTAACCAAATCTATTTCTCTAGCCTTCGGTCGCGTGACAATGCTCTACATCCCCGTCGAAGTAAACGGCCACCGCCTTAACGCCTTCGTCGACTCCGGCGCTCAGGTGACCATCATGTCGCCCGAGTGTGCAACATCGTGTAACATAATGCGCCTGGTAGACCGTCGCTACGGCGGTATCGCCAAGGGCGTCGGGACCGCCCCGATCCTGGGCCGGGTTCATTCCGCCCAGATCAAGATCGGCGAGATGTTCCTGCCCTGCTCCTTCACCGTCATGGAAGGCAAGCAGATCGACCTGCTCCTCGGTTTGGACATGCTGCGCCGCCACCAGGCTTGCATCGATCTCCAGCGTGGCGCCCTCGTCATTCAGGACCAGGCTGTCCCCTTCCTCGGTGAGGGCGATATCCCCAAGCACTTGACCGAAGAGTTCGAAGCCGAACCTACGGTCAAGGGCGCCGATGGTGCCGAGGTGGGTGCCCGCACCGGCGCGGTCACGCATAAAGCGGAGAACAACCCCAATGCCAATGCCACTCCCAATACTGCCTCCGCCTCCGGGTCGCAGCCACGAATCAATATCCGGCCTGCGCCTACTTCGCGGTGGCCACAAGACTCCATTGCCAGAATCACGGAGCTGGGATTCTCGCGCGATGAAGCCGTCCGGGCTCTGGATATGGCACATGGAGACTTGGAAGGGGCGATCGGGTTTTTGATTTGATCCATGCCGCGTTCTGCATTTACATTCAAATGGCGTTTTGGTCGGGATGGGAACTTGTATTAGCGAGATTTGATCAAAGCACGTAATGATGTGTACGATTATAACGCTGGCTGCATTATAATAGATTCTTTGTTTCGTTTCTACATGTGATGTAGGTCTGTGTTATCTGGGCAGGTGTATACCTAGGGTAAGGTATGTTGTTTTACTCCCGCTTGCTTTTTGGCATTAGTTTGTCGCGTAGACGGAATACCATGTCTAGAGCCATGAACCCGCCTATAGTGTGTTAGTATAGCCAATGGCGACATTCTATCAGACAATCAGACATCCTGGGACAGTTCATACCTAATGCCATATAGGGAGCATACAGCATGGTAAGCTGCTGCTTCTCCGCGACCGAGCGGTCAGTCCAACTCCACACCACCACCAGAGATGTCAACGTGGTGATGAAGGCCTGGACACCGAAGACGAGGAGGTGAACGGGGACGAGGGGGTGGTCTAGATGAATTGGAAATTGTGTCAGTTGGGTGCTTATTGCGTTTTTGTTTTTGGTTTTCTTTTTTTTTTTTTGTGATGCCATTTCTTGTTCGGGGGGAGAGCCTTGGAGGGTATGTAGGTAAGTGGTCAGATTCCCAGATATTGCATTTGATATAGACTTGTAGTGGATAAGATGT